>JBBBDQ010001462.1:7077500-7247500 GCA_037127315.1 Ascarosepion bandense | reverse complement strand
AAGTCGAAAGTAGATATATTTATTTTGCACGAGAGCCAAACAGACATAGCTTTGGCTTTAGCAAGAATGAATAACATAAATATAGATTTGGTTTTCATTAAAGTCAATTAAGCATATTTCTATCTATCCCTCTCTGTTCGTATCTATCTATCTATCTATCTATCTATCTATCTATCTATCTATCTATCTATCTATATTTGAGTTGCATTCCCAAATGTTAGCATTATGACAATAATAAAAACATTCTCTCTCTCTCTATATATATATATATGTGTGTGTGTGTGTGTGTGTTTCTTTAAATCTATCTATGAGTTGCTGTCCCATATGTTAATATTATAACACTAATAAACTCTCTCTCTCTCTCTCTATATATATATATATATATATATATATAGCCATCCGCTGACAGATATGTTTCGCTATATCACAGGTCATCAGTACGGTTAGACAGCCGATGCTTTTTACCCAGGATTGAAACCCGACCGAATTGGCGTCAGTCGGTGATTCTACCTCTGATATATATATATATATATATATATATATATATATATATATATATATATATACTACCGGCCATAATTATTAGGCCATCCCGGTAGTTTAAAAAAATTGATGTATTCCATGCTATTTTTTATTATTTATTGCCAAGTGAATAATTGCAAATGAAAGTACAGTGGTTCTTTTGTTAATATTGCACAATAACATTTTTTTTTTAATCATTTCACCCCGAGCAAGGCGGAAACGCCACTGATGTGCAGGGGGTTACATAAATGTAAAAAGATTAATTAGAAAAGAGTGAGGAGTACAAACTAGTTAGAAAGGAACAATAGAAAGCTGAGAAAGCAGGTGCGATGACAGATACATAGGTGGAGAGAAAGCGAAGGTTATACAGGGGAGGAGAGAGAGCTAGAGTCCAGTGGTTAGTAGATGAGTATTGACTTTGCATTTAAATTTCTGGAGGTTGTAGCCGTCAGGAAAGCAAGAATACGGGAGCGAGTTCCACAGGCGGGAAGTGCGAGAGAAGAAACTGCAGGAGTAGAATTGTCGTCTGCATTTGGCTAACCTGACTGTGAACGAGTGGGACCCAGTTTCCAGTCTGGTTGCACGAGTAAACACCTGTTGAGGAGGCACCAGTGACTTAAGTTCGTCTGAGCAGAAGCCATGAAAGTATTTATAGAACAGACAAAGGGAGGCCACATTTCGACGATGGGGAAGTGGCTGCAGTCGAGCCACCAGATCAGTACCTATCACATTACAGACTCTTCTTTGGAGCTTGTCAAGAACACTGAGGAGAACGGCAGGGGCACCTGACCATAAATGGCAGCAGTACTCCATGCACGGACGGATGGTTGACTTGTATATATGCAGGATGGATTCAGGTGGAAAAAACATCCTGGATCGACATAGTGACCCAATCTTCTTAGCAGTAGATTTAGCTATGGATTCAATATAGTGGTTCCATTTGAAATCTGAGGACAGGGTAAGTCCGAGGAGGCGTAGTGTATTACTCTTAGGGAGAATCACTTGGTCCATGCTTATGGGAGGCAGAAGAGGTTGCCTGTAGTGGTTGACAGACAACAGCTTGGTCTTAGATGAATTGAAGTTGACAAGCCACTTCTTGCCCCAGTTCACCACAGAGTGTAGATCCCGCTCAAGGTCAGCAGCGAGATTATGTCTGTCCGCCACGACAGGTTTCTTACTGGTGCGGGAGTATATTGTAGTGTCATCTGCGTAGATGCCTACTTGGGACTTGATCTCATCTGGGAGGTTGTTGATGAAAATAAGGAAGAGCGTCGGGCCCAGGATAGAGCCCTGTGAGACACCAGCATTCGTGCAGTAGGACGAAGAGGCACGCCCATTCAGAACGACCTTCATTTTGCGGTTATTTAAGAAAGATTGGATTAGGTCAAGCAGGCGACCGGTAATACCATAACCGCGTAGTTTGCATAGGAGGCCAGAGTGCCAAACCCTGTCGAAAGCCTTGGAGATGTCCAGAGCAACCGCGCGAGCCTCGTCAGACTCATCAAGGGCCTGTAGCATGTACTCCGTTACGGTTGTTAGCAGGTCGGCCGTGGACCTGTCGAAGCGGAATCCATATTGCCTGTCGGAGAACAGTTTGTGGGCGGTGAGATGCTGAACTATTTCAGCATTGATTATAGCCTCGAATACTTTCCCGAATATCGGTAGAAGACTGGCGATAGTTGGATGGGTCCGAGGGTTCACCACAATTCTTAAATACAGGAACGACTGAAGAGAATTTCCAGCATGCAGGAAAGCAGGAAGCAGAAAGGCAGTAGTTAAATAGTTTAGAGAGGACAGGGGAAAGTTCAGGAGCACACCTCTTAAGGACTATCACCGGGATTCCATCGTCGCCACACGCCTTATGGGGGTCGAGTTTTGAAATTACTCTGGATACTACTGTCGGGGTAATATATACGTCGTGCAGTTTGGCCTCAGTTCTAATAGGGAAGTCGGGTGGGTGTACTCCGGACGAGTCGAATGTGGAGTTGGATGAGAATCTGTGGGCAAAGCACTTAGCTTTGTCCGCAGATGACATGAGAACCTCAAATCCATGGATTAAAGGAGGTATTGAGGATTTCCTATTGTTGAGCACTCGTTTACAAATCCTCCAATAGTCCTTGGAGCCGAACTTGCGGTCAGCTATGTGCTGTCGCATTCTCTCAGAAAACAACTGTTTGGCGTCATTTAGGGTTCTCTTGCACTCATTGCGAGCAGATGTGAACAGACGCCTATTGTGATCAGTTGGCTGTCTCCGGAATAGATGGAAGTAATGGTTCCTGTGGGCAATGGCGGCTGAGCAGGCCGGGGAGAACCACGGAGAGGAATGAGGTTTTAAGCAATACTTCCTGGTGGGTATGAAGGCATCAATACCAGCTTTCACTCATGACGAGACCTCAGAGGCACAGTCATCAACTGATAGGTCAAACACTTTTCCCCAAGGGACGTCGCAGAGGAAATCGCGAAAGGCATCCCAGTCAGCTTTTTGGTAGAGGTAAGAGGTTCTATAAGTAGGGGGTTCCTGGGGGGAGTGATATTGGAAAGAAATACTGAGAGAGACTACAGCGTGGTCGGAGTTGCCGAGAGGGCAAAGCTGCGAGACTTGACAGGCGCAGAGGTGAAACATATATCTAGCAGTGAGGAATGACCCGAGGGAGTGCTTGGGAAGCGAGTAGGGAAGTCCACCACTTGCGTAAGGGATTGGGAAATAGCAAAGTTCATGGCGTGAATGCCCGCCGGATCAGTAACGGCGTTTACATGTGCATCAAATGAATTTATAAATATTTAAAAATTATCTATATTGCAGTTTCATCAATAAAATAATGAAAAATATTTAGGGTGATTCAGACGAGTTCATCTTTACTTCCTTGCCTTGTAACATTTTGCAAAATAATAATAACAAAAGAACCATTCTATTTTCATTTGTTAATAATTACTAAAATTAGTATGAAATACAACATTTCTTTAAAAGACCTCGGGTGGCCTAATAATTATGGCCGGTAGTGTATATAGCAGTTTCTTTACATCTATCTATCTATCTATCTATCTATCTATCTATCTATCTATCTATCTATCTATCTATCTATCTATCGTCAAATGTAGACATAGGTACAGTAGACAGGTGACCACTTTCTTTATACGAGGGTCATTTAATAAATAAGATGAATCTTTCAGTATAAGGATTTCTAATACAGATGGAAGCTTACTTTTTTTTAATTTTTCAACGTATTATCCCAGCAGTGTCACACACGTTTCCCATCTGTGCACAAGCTTCCGTATTCCCTCAGCGTAAAAATCTTTGGACTGATGTCTCAGCCAATCGCTCACAGCACTTTTGACTTCATCGTCACTTTCAAACTTCATGAACGCTTTCAAGAGACCAAACAGGTGAAAGTCTGAAGGGGGATGAGGGAGCAGGGAGTTGATGGTCTGTACCGTTTGGGTTGCTGTGTGAGGCCCTGCGTTGTCTTGATGCAAGACGACTCCATGTGACTGATGAACCCTGCGTTTGTTCTTTATGTCTTTCTTGACCTGTCTCAGCAGTTTACTGTCACCCTTCTGTCAGACTGAATCTGGTCATTGACTGATTCGATCACCTCAGGAGACCTCACTTCTGTAGGACTCCCAGGCATGTCTTCATCTTCAACACTGCTCCGTCCTTCTTTAAACAATTTAGCCCACTTGTAGACATTTTTTTTTTTTGCGGAAACATATGGCACCATACACAGTTGATATTCTCCTATGAATGTCAACTGGTCTGCACTCTTCAGCAACCAAAAAGTTGATAACTGACCTCTGTTCAATCTTGGAGCATACTTCTTGGTCGGTCATCTTTGTTAATCTCCAAAACTCTCAAAGTTTTTTTCAATCTGCAAAATAAACTAAATTCCTTTAAAAAAGAAGTAAATGAAAAAAATTTTTTTTAAAAAAGTAGGCTTCTATCTGTATTAGAAGTCCTTATACCGAAAAATTCACCTTATTTATTGAATGACTCTCGTATTAATTATCCTTCTCTATGGACATTCGATCGGCATATACTCGATCCCCCAACCGGCAGAGTGTCCTATCTATCTATCTATCTATCTATCTATCTATTGTTGAGTCGTGATAGTTTTTGACGCCAAGGTTGGTGCATTTTCAGCAGTTTCACTGACAAAAGGCACATTGATAAGCAGTTTTTTTTTCTTTTTATCAAAAAGTAATCAATATCGGGGTAGAAATAGAACATGGATTGTTTTAGTGCAAAGAATTTGTCATTATTTAAATAGGAAATGAGACCGGGACTCAACAGCACAAAAACCCAGCCCCGATAAGTAAGACATCATGACGGTGTCATCAGGAAACTTCGAAATCGGCATAAATATGCTCAGTTAAAGTAAAACATTCTTTAGCACTAAAATAAATAAATTATATATATATATATAAAATTGTAAGTACTAGAGTAATTACTGTTTTTTCAAAGTCTGCCATTCTTCCAGTGTGCTCAATCAGGGTGTGAGTGTGTAAATAGTCATCCGCAGACAGCTCTGTTTCGCTGTATCAGTACGGTTAGACATCCGACTGCTTTTACCCAGAATTGAAACCCGACCGAATTGGCGTCAGTCGGCGATTCTACCTCTGAGCTATGGGCACTCGGTAGAAGAAAGCAGACTTTTAGCGTATGATGTATCGCTCATAGCACTCTAACTACTCGCGTATGATACATCATACGCTAAAAGTCTGCCTCCTTCTACCGAGCGTCCATAGCTCAGAGGTAGAATCGCCGACTGACGCCAATTCGGTCGGCTTTCAATCCTGGGTAAAAAGCAATCGAATCTCTAACCGTACTGATGAGCTGTGATACAGCGAA
This sequence comes from Ascarosepion bandense, assembly GCA_037127315.1. NCBI lineage: Eukaryota > Metazoa > Mollusca > Cephalopoda > Sepiida > Sepiidae > Ascarosepion > Ascarosepion bandense. The sequence goes on along the minus strand of JBBBDQ010001462.1, from coordinate 7,242,132 downwards.
ACAGATCTGTCTGCGGATAGATAGATAGATAGATAGATAGATAGATAGATAGATAGATATGAAAAAAACTGAGATAGCTAGCTAGATAGATATGATCTGTCTGAGATAGATAAATAGGCAGCTATATAGACATTTAGGATATAAATCGTATATCATCCAACAATTAACTGAAACAGAAAATGTAAAATTGCACAACCAGAAAATCGAATCCGAATGACTGAAAACATTTTGGAAAAAAAGTGAAAAAAACAGACCAAGACAAAATTCACAATCTAGAGTGAAATTTCATTTTGACAAATAGAAAAAAGGATTGTTCCCTAACTGAAAGAAAAAGGTGAAGCCAAATTTCGCAATCCGTTGTTAAATTCATTTTCTAATCAATGAAAGGAAGCGTTTTGCGAAACTAAAAGAAAAGTTAACAAGCCTATGTGAAAAAATTAAAACGCTATAAAACAAGGCCGGAATGTCGAATCAATCAAAGAGATGGAAGCAGTGATATACACCATCAACATGTGACAGAAACTTCAGACCACTGACCCGGACATAAGCTCCCGTCATACATTCCTTTTCCTTCTCCTCCACCTTCACTATTCTCACCGTCGACAAAGAAGAAGAAGACAACAACAACGATAAGATACTTTAACTAACTCCTAAATATTAACTTTAATAAGTACCATTTTCCTTTATTTCCTTACTTTACTTTCCACTTTCTCGCCGGCTATAAAAAAGTAAAGGAACACAGACTTCATTAGTATCCTTTTAATCTTTGCATACACACGATATGACCTTCTACTTACAAGGCATCTTGATTTCTTTAACTTTGTACTAAATTTTCTCTTTGAACATTTACATAGTTAAGAATATCACTTCTTTCAAATTGATCTTATTCTGTTCTGTTAATAAAATTCCACTTATTTTACAAACGAAACACTTTTATTTTTTCAACCTTCTGATATTTTAAATTGTAGAAACTTCGGTTGTATTTGGCACTAGGCCAATTTGGTAAACAGAATCGAGTCCCCCACAGACATGAACAAACTGCATTAGATAGATAGATAGATAGATAGATAGATAGATAGATAGATAGATAGATCTCGAAATAATGGAATCTGTATCAATTACCACGATTTTTTCCAACTTAACTAAAGTTAATTTCCAAAATATGTCATTCATCAGTGACTTTTTAAAATTTTTTATTTATTTATTTCTTTTGACAATTACAATTTTGGTGCTTTTGCACCGAGCATTGCTGCCGATTGGAAAGAAATAAACGGAAAGAAAAAGACTGCATAAAAGTTAAATTCCTGTTTAGAAACATACACAAAAGTATGTAAATGAGGTAAAACTAAAGAAAGAGAAGAAAGAAAGAAAGAAAGAAAGAAAGAAATGAAAAGAAAGTTTGAAAAAATGATTTCGAAATCATAAAAGTGATTTCAACAAAAGTTAAGCAAAATGAAGGCAGCAAGCAAAAAAAAAAAAAAAATGAAAAAAGAACGATTTTGAAAAAGACGGAAATTAAGAAAGAATCTTTAAAACAATATGAAATAAAGTTGAAAGAAAGAAAAAAGGAAGGAGAGATAAGAAAAATGAAAAAAAAAAAAAGAAGAGTTAAAAATTTTCGAAGAAACCAAAAGGAATCATAAGCAAAATCAGTACTGAAAGAAAGAAAGAAAAAAAAAGAAAGAAAAAAGGAAGAAAGAAATGGGGAAGAAATAAATAAATCATCTTTGAAAGAAAAAGTAAGAGTTAGAATTTTTAATAAAATCTTGAAAGAATGATGAAATCAATGAATGCTGAAATTATGGTAAAAGAATAAAAAATAACTGAAGAAAATAAACAAAAGAGAAAAGTGAAAGAAAAACAAAGAAAAAAATGAAATAATTTTGAAGGACAAAGAAATTGTCAGAAATTATGAAAGAATCATCAAAAATGTAAACAATCAATAATGCAAGAACGAGTTAAAAAACACATCGTTTCGACGAAAGAAAGAAACGAACAAACAAAACAAAAAAGAAAAAGAGAAGTGGAGAAATACTAAAAAGAGAGAAAGGAAGAAATTAAAAGAGCTTTAAAAAACAAAATGTCGCTAAATACGCGGAGACATGCGTACATATATATAACATCGTGCATGCAATCACTTCTTTCACAGTAGATATCCATTGATTGATTAAGGTTTCATTCGTGGCGACATTACAATTGTAAAAAGAAAACAGCTCAAAGTCGGAGGCGAATATAACGCGGTGGTGGCGTCACTGTGCTTCCATTTTGTTTAGGAAAGACAAAGAAAGCAAGCAGACGACAATTACCTTCTTTTAATAACCCTGCCTCCGGTTGCAGCCTGTCTGTCACACTAAACGTGAATTTCAAAAGCTACTAAAGAACTTTTCTTTTTTTTTTTCATTTATTTCATTAGAAAATGACTTTAAAAAATGAAGCACGCGCATTTACACCCACAAAAAACATTATATCTTTCTTTGGGGGGGTGCTTGTTTTTTTTATAAATGGTGAACGTAGGGAGCTGGTTAATGTTCCTTTGGTTGGGCCTTGTGTCAGACTTAACCGAACTCCCTACACCTTACCAGTTTTATGCAGAATTATAATCATCAGAAGGTTTTTCATCATCAGAAGTTTGGTTGTCTGCAGGTTGGAATGTGTGGATTAGTTTAGAAGAGTGGAAAAATATACATTTTTAATGTTAAAATAAAAAGTTATTAAAAGGAGGAATAACATAAGTTGTAGAAGTTAATGTTCAATTAGAAACATTATTAAGAAGTTAAGTGTAGAGTTCGTGTTCAATGATAAAGTTGAGGTATTAAGAGTTCGTACAAAATGTTCTAGTAGTAATTGTTGAAATAGATAAGGAGAAAGAGAATGAGGACAATGTCCGAGTTGACCTGAAGCTTCTCTCGTTACATTTTAGCGGTGTCTCTCGCTGCTCCCATCTCTGTCTCTTGACTGACGCCGAGGTCATTTATATAGACCTTTTGAATTTCACACTTCCCTCCAAGTCTTACAAGTCGCTCCCATTGGTCAAAAATCATTTTAACACCTACTTGCGAAATCTGGTTTCGACTTTTTCGTTAAGCAGATGGTCAATCCTTTTTCTATTTGGGAAAACAAGGATTTCACACGTTATTGTGAATTTTTGTAAAAGTGAAGAAGAAGGTTGGTTTATTAATCTATTATCTTCTACAGATACAGACATACATCGTTGTCTTATATATAGGCCTAGTAAAGCTTAACAACAATAATAGAATACAAATATACAGGTTTGTCACCACATAGACAGAAAGACATTAGCATGCATACACACAGACGAACTGAGAGACGGGCAGACATATGCACACATACCCCTCCCCAACCCTAATTAGTGCATGATTTATCTTTTCAATCATTTGACCACATGTAAGGCGGGACCATAAGTAGTGTGCAGGGGATTGCAGTGAGATAAAAAAAACTGTGTACGGGGGAGTGTATTGAAAAAATTATAAAAGATTAATGAGATTCAAGAAGAAAGAAGATGGCAATTGAATTTGCATTTACTTTTTTGGAGATAGGAGTTATCAGGGGAACAAGTAAATGGAAAACTAGAAGTGCGACAAAAGAAACTCTTCGAGTAGAAGTGGCGGTGACATTTAACTATTTTAGCTGTAAAAGGGTGGGACCTACATGCCAATCTTATAGCACGTTTAAATTCATGCGGACAGGGCAACAGTGAAAAAGCAGTGAAAAAGCTCATCAGAGCAGTTGTCATGAAAATATTTGTAGAAAAGACAGAGGGAAGCCACATCACGGTGGCAAGAATGTGACTGAAGTCGAGATGTCAATTCAGGACCGATTACATTGCAGATTCTTCTTTAGATTTTATCTAGAACCACGAAATAAATGGCAGAAAACACGACCAGATATGGCATCAGTATTCAATGCACGGACGAATAGTAGATTCATAAATATGCAAGATGGATTTTAACGAGAAAAAAACTATCTGGCCTGACATAGACCCTCCTAGCATTAGATGAAGCTATAGATCCGATATATTCGTCCCACATCCGGTCGATTGAAAAAGCGAGGCCAAGGAGTTATAGGCTTAGCAGGCAAGTCTAGGGCCTCAAAATATAGAGTGCTTCCAACCAAGGTCTATGTTATTTTTGGCACATGTTGTTATAACGCATTGTAGACTATAGTAACACATCAAATTGACTCATTTTTTAAAATTCCCTATTTACATTGTTTGGACTGTTGTCCTCATCTTTGTTGTTATATTTACGATATTTCGACCGTTTATGCTCCGTTGTTTGGATTTTCGTACTGAACATCTTTTTTCAAGTTCTTTGGGAGCATTTCCCACCTGATAAATGCCATCAGTCAGTTAAGTGATACACGCTTGGGCGATACGTGATACACGCTTGGGCGATCATGTCTCGAAAGAGACATGACTGACTGGGTAGAAGGTTATCCCGCAGTAGGTTGCCATTGCTTTCTGCGGTAGAATGGTTGCCGACCAAGGCTATAGAACCCAATCTGTCCTGCTATTTAACCCATAACTGGAAGGAAGAGACGGATTAATAGCTTTCCCAAGGGTATTTGCGCGTAAGTGAATACAATGGATTCAACTGGAATTCGAACTCGGCTCCCCGGTTTCTCGTTCCGAGTCGATATCCACTGTACCACAACGCACATCCCAGTCTCATGATGTCAGAATTAGTTAAAATATTTTTCCTAACTTTAAATATTTGTCAAGTTGTGATTGTTTAAATTAATCAAAACTCGCTGACACATAATCGTTTATTGCTTGATATTTGATTTTTCTGCTTTCTTTTGAAAAGGAAACTTACGGATTTTTTATTAAATTAATGTTAGAAGTGACAGACGGGTTTCATTCCACTCTCTCCACTTTCTTCTTCTTCTAAAAATTTTACCCCAAGCAAACAGGTGCGTAGTGGGTTACAGCGAGAGAGAAAAAAAGAAAAAAAAAACAAGGGACAGGTGATGTTGAAGAAAAGATAAGAGATGGATGGGAATCAAAGAGAGAGAAGATGACAACTGACATTGCATTTAAACTTTTGGAGATTGTAGCTATCAGGGAAGCAAGCAAACGGTACGGAGTTCCACAAACGGGAAGTGGGAGAAAAGAAACTGTTATAGTAGAAAAGATGGTTACATTTAAATATTTCGACGATAAAAGGGTTGTATCTGTTACTGTTCTATTGGTATTTGACAGGACCTTGGCAAAACCTTTACCAGAAAATGAATTTAAATCACAAGACCGAACAAGATAAAAACGAACAATCATATATTTTGGTAATGACTATAAAATCCCGTTTTTTGCTTTTCTCTACCTAAAAGTTTCTTTAAATTATGGCTTCTTATTATGGATGGTCAGTTAAATAATAGAAGTCGTTTCCATCCTTTCTTTTAACTCCGCTTACTTTCCAAATATTTCCTATCGCCCGAACGTAAATTTTCAGCGCTTTTTTTTTTTTATAAATACTTTCATGGTAACTGTTCAACCTGTACAGCGAAGCAATTATGAGAGAAATAAAACCCTTGCCAGGATTTCTCATTGGCGGCCACAATCTCAACAATAAACGATACGCGGATGACACAGTGCTGATAGCAAACACAGAAAGGAAAATGCAGGGCCTTCTACAGAAGTTAGCAAAAGAAAGCGAAAAGAAAGGACTGAGCATAAACCTCAAGAAAACTGAATGCATGGTCATCAGCAAAAAGAGCAGACCAATATGCCAACTGCAAGTTGGAAAATCTAAAATTAAACAAGTAAAAAAATTCAAATACATCGGAAGTGTTTTGACAGAGGATGGAAAATGCGACACGGAGATCCAAAGACGCATTGGCATGGCCAAATACACATTTCAGAAGCTAGCCAGAGTGCTGAAAGACAGGAAAATCTCATTAAAAACAAAGAAAAGAATGCTGGATTGCTATATGATATATCTCCTTCAGTATGGAAGTGATTGCTGGACGATCTCACCAAAGATGAAGGAGAGGTTTTAGGCAGCAGAAATGTGGTTTTACAGAAGGATGCTGAGGATACCATGGACAGAGCACATGTGCAACGATGAGGTGTTGGAAAGGATGCAAACGAGAATAATAAATATCAAGAAGAGACAAATTAGGTTCCTGGGATAAGTAATGAGGAAGGAAGGCCTGGAGAACTTGATACTCACAGGGAAAGCAGCACGAGACGTACTTGTTAGGTCTGAGCAAATGATTGACGGAACGGGGCTTGGAAGAGATACCAAGAGAAAAATTATTGAGAGCGACAAGAGACAAAGCCAAATGGAAGTTCAAGATCGTCTACATCCTGAAGGGACACGGCACATGAAGAAGAAGTTCTGATGAATTTTCAGCTATAGTACCTCGGTTTTATGAATTTAAGCGCAGTTCTAGATTGGCGTCAGGGTCTAATCATTCTATACTTCAAAATGGCTCGATGTAACCGTAATTAGCTACTAACAGTTTCTTCTCTCGCATTTTTCGCTTTGAAAACTCCATTCCGACTTATTGCTTCTCAGTCGATTTTAATCTTCAAAATTTTCAATGCAATGTCAATCATTATCTTTTGTCGCCTGAATTTGTATTGTCTTCACTCCTTTACAGTAGTTTTTCTCATATGCTTAATAACCTCTTGCGTCCTAGTGACTTTATTGCCGTGCTTGAAGTGAAATGATTAAAAACATAATAAAAATCTATCTATCTATCTATCTATCTATCTATCTATCTATCTATCTATCTATTAGGCTGTTCATATCTATCTATCTATCTATCTATCTATCTATCTATCTATCTATCTATCTATCTATCCCTATCCCAGTCCTGTTCATATCTATCTATCTATCTATCTATCTATCTATCTATCTATCTATCTATCTATCTAACCATCACAGCCTGTTCATATCTATCTATCTATCTATCTATCTATCTATCTATCTATCTATCTATCTATCTATCTATCTATCCCTGTTCATATCTATCTATATCTATCTATCTATCTATCTATCTATCTATCTATCCCAGCCCTGTTCATATCTATCTATCTATCTATCTATCTATCTATCTATCTATCTATCTATCTATCCCAGCCTGTTCATATCTATCTATCTATCTATCTATCTATCTATCTATCTATCTATCTATCTATCTATCTATCTATCTCAACATGTTCATATATTTCTATCTCTGCTTATACGTAAATTTAAATAAAATATCAGTCATTATCTTCTGTCTTCTTAATTCTTGTTCTTTTATTGTCCTCTCTCGTTAGTAATAGTTTTTCTCATATTCTCTAACACTCTAACATCTTGCGTCCTAGTGACCTTATTACCTTGCTTGGGGTGAAATGATTAACAAAAGAATAAAAACTAAACGAACTAACAACGTGTCAATAATTCCAGTCAGCTGTAGACATAAGAAGCATCTTTAATGAAAGTACGACCTGTTTATGAATAACAACAACGAAAGAATATTATATAAGGGAATTCAATCGAAAATGAAAAAATTCGAAAAGATTTCGATTGCTGCTTTGATAAAATCAATATAGTCAGCAGGTCTATTGATCGATTAATGATAAACTCATCGGTATTATCCCAAGCATTCACTGCATTAAATTTAGTTTCAATACAAAACTAGAAATTTGGAGCAGCCAGTGAGAATTGCACCAGGATAGCCACTGCACCACAACGCGTATTTAGGATGTACTTTGTGGTGCAGTGGATATTCGAATTCAGTGCATTCACTTACGTGCAAATACCCTTGAGAAAGGTATTAATCCGTTGCATCTCCCTCCAGTTATGGGCTAAATATCATGACAGATTGGGTTCTATAGCCTTGGATGGTAGCCAGCCAACCGCAGAAAATAATAGCAATCTGTTGCAGAAAAATTTTCTACCCAGTCAGTCATGCCTTTATCGAGAAATGGCACTTAACAGACTAAGTAGAATTCAAGTGATCGGTTACAGGAGTTCACTAAACATTATTCTACGGCCATGCATTCGTATATACAGATATGTATATACACTACAGGAAAATATTTCAGGACCTTCCATCATTTCGCAAAATGAAATACTTTTGTCTTTCTGTACAGTGTATTTGCATTTATTTTGACAAAAATAAGCATTTAACTGCAAGAAATTATCAAACAACAACATAATATTTTGTTTTCGTCAATAAAATCACCATCTTAATTACTGTATTACAAATTCTTGGCATTGTTTCTAACAGTTTTTGAAAAAAGTAGATGGGAAACCTTGCCAAGCATTTTTCAACCACCAAGAACGCCCACACTTACTTATTCGATATACCCTTCGAAATCTTCAAATTCATTCTTTACTAGTTCAATTGAAAAGTCAAAAGAATAAGGCGACCAAGTAATAATTACCAAAATTTTGTTACTTTTCTTCTTATATATAGATAGATATCAATAAAATAAAAGCATAATACATCACTCAATAAATCCTGGGCTGGACATATAGATGACGCCACTAATGAAAAATCCATATGCTTTTTATGAAGTGCTAACCTTCAAATGGCACGTAACACAATTTGGGCCCAATCGGATTATTAGTTTACAAATTACAGTTATTTAAGTGAAGCTACTGTAGCAAATTTTCAAAACAATAGAAAATCTGAATTTCGTGTGTTAATAAAGCATTGCTTTCTGATAGGAAAAATACTGTTCAAGCAAAGCAATGGCTTTATAAGTGTTATTCGGACTTGCTCCGTCGGAAATAACGGTTAAGCGTTAGTATGCTGTCTTTAAACGCGATCGTACAGACACAAATAATGCTGAATGCCCAGGTCGCTCAAAATCGGCAGTTGTCCCGGAAAACACCAAAAAATCTACAAACTCGTTTTGGCCGATCGTAAATTGAAGTTGTGCAAACATAATAGAAAACAGAGTATTCACCATTTTGCATGCACATTTGTCAATGAGAAAGCCATGTTTAATGTAAGTGCCGTGTTTGCTCACAGTCGATCAAAAATAACAACGCGTCGACGATTCCGAGTGTTGTTTGCAACTGTTTCAACGCAACAAGAAGGTGTTTTTGTGTAAATATGTGACAATGGATGAAACATGGATCCACCACTTCACTTCGGAGTTAAATCGGCAGTCAGCTGAGTGGACAACAGCAGGTGAAAGCCGTCCAAAGCGACCAAATAAGCAAATATCAGCAGGCAAGGTTTTGGTCTTCGTATTTTGGGATGAGCAAAGTATTTTGTTCATCGATTACCTTGAGAAAGGAAGAACCATCAATAGCGAATATTATATAGCATTACTGGCGCGTTTAAAGTAAGAAATCGCTAAAAAAACAGCCACAAATGAAGAAAAAAGTGATCTTTCACCAAGACAACGCACCGTGTCACAAGTCGATTGTAACCATGGCAAAACTACATGAATTGCTCTTCGAATTGCTTCCACATCTGCTCTATTCTCCAGATCTGGCTCCCAGCGATTACTGGCTGTTTGCAGACCACAAAAATATGCTTCAGAGAAAGAGATTTGGCTTGAATGAAGAAGTTTTATCAGAAACTGAGGCGTATTTTGAGACCAAAGACAAATCGTTCTAAAAAAACAAAACAAAATAAAAATAAAAAACATTGAATTGTTAGAGAAGCTTTGGAATCAGTGTATTACCCTACAACGAGACTATGTTGTTGAATAAAGTCGAATTTTGCCTAAAAGTTGTTGTTTTAGGTAGGCCCGGGATTTTTTGAGTGATTTCTTAGATAACACACACACACGCACGCACACACACACACACACACACACACACACACACACACACACACACACATATATATATATATATATATATATGTGTGTGTGTGTGTGTGTGCTACGGAAAGTTCCAACGATCAACGAAATGGTTTTAACCACCGACATATTTATTTGTTTGAACACTATTTTTAATCTATACTCTTATTTGAGTAGGTATTCTGTTTTAAACTCAACAGTATATTTATATATTTATTTCTACCGGCCTAATTATTTATGATAAATTTTGTTACGAAAATGTGCGTCACTGGGCAGGATTCAAACCACTACTCGATTTAGTGTATTGTAAACCGCTCGACCACGAATGACCTCACTGTCTAATCCAAGTTAAATCAAGCCTTACATCACACAATTTTCGATTCTACGTTAATAAATGTCGGTTGTTAAAACCATTTCGTTAATTTTCGTGACTTTCGGAGCAGAGATCGTTATATATATATATATATATATATATATATATATATATATAGAGAGAGAGAGAGAGAGAGAGAGAGAGTGAGAGAGAGAGATAAATATCCGAGTGGGTACAGAACGAAGAAAGAATTTTTTCCGTCCAAAACATTAATTTAAAACAGTGCTCGATATATGATGTATAGAGCTGTGAATATTTATTATAAATTATGTTTTAGAACATGTACGTTATTTTTTATTATATGTCCTCGACAATCATATGTTTGTTTCAACGTTGGGTACGTTTCTTCGGGAGGTAAAAGCAAAACTGAATTCGTCTGCTCCCTATATTTAGTTCATTGTTGTTGTGGGAGGTTGGTTGGGGTTCTTGATAATAAAGGGAATGTGTCTTCTAGAGTTTTGAAGAGCCTGGTGTGTAAGTGCTAAATTGTTGATTAATGGTAATATCTGTTGGAGTGTACGTTTTTATCTGTCGGGTATATCTTTTCGTTAGAATTTCGCAGAGATTGGTGTGTGTGTGTGGGGGGTTATTAGACGAATTCAGTTCATGATTATGGACGTAACATGTTTAAAAGAAAGTTTCTCGAGGTATCAATGTCGCATTGTTTCTGAATTTTTTATTAATATCTGGTTTTAACTGTTTGTACATATAGATCATGTTTATTTATTTACTTATTGTCATTATTGAATATATATGTATATATATACATATATACATCCCTTTTTTTACTATGTAAAATATATTAGAATATATACCTGGTTGCATGGGTTTGGCTACGCATTAGTGTGTGTATATAGGTGTACATATGGTTTTTGATATTAGTAGACATATTGATATTTTATTTACTTGCTAATGTGTATGTGCATGTATGCATATATTTGTATGTATGAGTATATACATATATGTATATGCCTATATATATATTTTTGTGTGTGTGTGTATATGTATTTCTGTGTATATATTTTCGAGCGTCCATGTATGCGTGTCTATACATATATATATATATATATATATATATATATATATATATATATATATGTTCGTGTGTGTGTGTGTGTGTGTGTTTATGCATACATATGTTTATGCACATATATATATATATATATATATATATATAGTCATCCGCAGACAGATCTGTTTCGCTGTATCACAGCTCATCAGTACGGTTAGACAGCCGATTGCCTTTTACCCAGGATTGAAACTCGACCGAATTGGCGTCAGTCGACGATTCTACCTCATTATTGAATATATATATATATATATATATATATATATATATATACCTGGGTGCATAGGTTTGTCTACGCATTAGTATATGCGTATAGGTGTACTGTACATATGGTTTTTGATACTAGTAGACATATTGATATTTTATTTACTTGCACTCGGTAGAAGGAGGCAAACATTTAGTGTGTATATTATGCATGCACGTATATATATATATATATATATATATATATGCGCGTGTGCTTATGTGTAAATATTCCTGCGCTTATTTGCATATATTTATGCCAGAAGTTGTGTATAAGTATTTTCATGTATGTGGCTATATTTTTTATTTTGTATATGATGATGATCTGCGAAGCTTTTAGTTATGTACGTTTTTGTTTTTAGACTGTCTGTCTTGACTTCGTTGATTCAAGGCTGTTGCCATCTTACGAATTCGCTCTTACATATATATCTAATATTGTAGCCTTTATAGACATTTTCCAAACCTGGCTTTAAAATTTAACGGATAAATTAACTTGTCGTTAAAAACAAAATTTAAAAATTTGTGTACGTATATATATATATATATATATATATATATATATATATATATATATATATATCTGTGCGTATATTCGTCTGTACATGTGTCTGTATACCAATATGTTTGTATGTGCATATACTCGTCTATTTCTCCATATATGGATCTCTATAGATTTGTATATTTGTGTGTACATGTCTTTTCCTCGTTTAATATCTGAATAACTTTATAATAATCAAAATCTAATGCTTTGTTAAACTTACAATTAAAAAATTACAATAAAAATAAAGTTAAGCTAATAGTCGATTAATAATGCTGATCTTTATTTTAATCAAATATTAACATTAATGAACCAATAAATAGTTTTAGAGTCTGTTCTTATATTCTTCAAATTAGAAATTATTTAATTTTGATTGGTCCGCACTGTCTATGTAACAATGCCTCCGTGATTAAAAAGGTTTGGTTAGTTTTTAACCTTTTGAAACTCTTCAACTTGAAATAAACCTCATCACTTGAAAAAACACAGGTAATGTCGAAACAAAATACCTACTTTTGTAGTGATGTTGTAACATCTTTATGTTAGAAATTCAAAATAAATATTATTCGCTCTACTTTGTTTTGAGCACTTTTTGAAGAATTTAAAAGAATAGTGTTGCTTTGGATACGGAATTTTATTTCATCCATACCTGCCTTATACTTGGGTATATATATATATATATATATATATATATATATATATATATAGTAATTTTGTTATTACAATGGTTTATAAAAGCTTAATATCACTACACAAACATTTTTATGTTTCGGAACAGAACTGTTCCTGTTCAGGGGATATGTTAAATTAAATAGTGAAAACGATTAAATTTTGAAAATATAATATGAATTCATGGTTATTTAGAAAATTAGGGAGTAGTGGTTGGAGGAAATGCATTTAGGTGTGTCAAAACTAGTCAATCAGCATTTAGAATTATGTAACCATAGAGATAAACATTTGGTTTAGGAACGAGGGCAGCATGGCTTAGATCTAGACATGTCCCTTTTTAATTTTGTCTGGATAAAATACATAGTGAGACCTTAGATTTTTTAAATGGGTAGACAATCATTTTTATCAGGAATTTGGATTTTAGTTTTTTTTATTATTGAACAATAGATTTTATTTAACTACTATCTATGAGTAAAGGGGATAGAAATTTTAAGTCAGAATTAGGATTAAATAATTGTAGTATTCTTAGTTATATTGTATTAAGAACAACAATTTAGTATTGTGTAGCTTAACCCTAATAAAACCAATATCTCCCAACCCCTTCCTTTACTAGAGCTAACCTGTGGGCTTAGAATTGTTCCTCATTCTCGGTTTATAAGGGGTTGAAGAATGTTTGTCTTAAAATGACATGTTGAAAATGGCTATTTCCTCGCTAAGTTTTATCTGAATTTACATATATATATATATATATATATATATATATATATATATATATATATATATGTAGGTTGGTTAGTATTGTTAAACATACAACGGTACACTTACTCGAATCTACGACAATAACATAGAAAACATTTAACAATAATACGTACGTATACACGAGTGCGCATGCGTTTGCAAGCATCCATTTTGTCTCTTTGACTAATTCCGTGCTTTGGGGCATCCTGTCTAAAAGAGTCTGTATACAGTTATTTTCTCCCTGTTCCCCACGCAGTTCTCCCCGAAGATTTAAAAAAAAATTCTTTTCATCTTTTTTTTTCGTATTTTGGAAGATTACTTTTAATATTGAATTTTTTTTATTTTTTTGCATCTGTTGCACAAAAGCTGGCACGACTCTTTCACATGAAACACAATTTCTACAAAATTTTCTGTCTACATAAACATTTCGCCTTTGCTTAAACTAAGAGCTTCTCTGAGCCTCTGCTTTATCCTGTCGATGTATTTACATTTCAGTCTGTTCATATCTATCGCAACCCGTTCATATCTATCTATCTATCTATCTATCTATCTATCTATCTATCTATCTATCTATCTATCTTTTTTTTTTTTTGTTTTTATAAGCGTTTCACCCCGAGCAAGGCATGTCACTGCCACTAATGTGCAGGGGGCTACGTAGAGTGGAGAAAGGCTGATTAAATATAGGAAATGACAGAGGGTGGGTGATAGGCGGGTAAGGATACCGAGAATGAGGGTTGGGTAGATGAGAGTGTTGTGAGAATAGTTGGGAATTAGTGTGATAGGAGGTGTCTATTGACCCTACATTTAAACACCTGGAGATTGTAACTGTCGGGAAAGCAGACTTGTGGAAGGGAGTTCCATCTATCTATCTATCTATCTATCTATCTATCTATCTATCTATCTATCTATCTATCTATCTATCTATCTCATGTAGATCTGTCTTTTTTATATCAATTCATTTATGTGCATAACTACTTTCCTCATTTATATATATATATACTAGCAGTATAGCCCGACGTTGGTCGAGTGTAATGAAAGCTGTAAAACTAATCCATAGTCCTGGAGCTCAGACTCAGCCTAAAGAATATTTGAAAAAAATAAATTGATTGCGACAATTTACCAATCGCACCTAATTTATATATATATATATATATATATATATATATATACTAGCAGTATAGCCCGACGTTGGTCGAGTGTATAGAAAGCTTTAAAACTAATCCATAGTCCTGGAGCTCAGACTCAGCCTAAAGAATATTTGAAAAAAATAAATTGATTGCGACAATTTACCAATCGCACCTACATATATATATATATATACATATATATATATACTAGCAGTATAGCCCGATGTTGGTCGAGTGTAATGAAAGCTTTAAAACTAATCCATAGTCCTGGAGCCTAAAGAATATTTGGAGCCTAAAGAATAGACTCAGCCTAAAGAATATTTGAAAAAAATAAATTGATTGCGACAATTTACCAATCGCACCTAATTTATATATATATATATATATATATATATATATATACTAGCAGTATAGCCCGACGTTGGTCGAGTGTAATGAAAGCTTTAAAACTAATCCATGGTCCTGGAACTCAGACTCTTTGGACGTTGGCACGAAAGACTAAAAAGCAATAGTTGTTTCCAGTTAAAGCGAAACCGTAGACTGAAAGAAAAATGAATAGATGTAAATCAAATTTTGAAGTTTGGTGAGAATCGGATAAAAATTGTGAATTTGTATAAAGGACATACAGACAGATAAACAGACACACACACAAACATCTTGCCTTTTATATATATGTATTATCGATTTTCTGCACTATTGTAAGAACTGCAACCTTGAAACTTCTGAATATCGTTTTTTATGTCTTTGTCTATGAGTGTATCAAATTTGATTAAAATCGGACCACTCCTTCTATAACCCGATTTTTTCCATTATCGATTTTCAATATTTATCGAGAGTACCGCGACACAAAACCTAGCTGAGAACACTCGCAGACGCTTATAGTACAGCTGTGTAAATGTTCAAGAAAATCGGTTCAGCCGTTTCGGAGTCTATAAATAACGGACACACACACACACACACACACACACACACACACACACAAAGTTCCGTTTATAAATAAGTTTAGATTATCTTCCCATCTTTACCGATGTTTAATTTCGGAGAGTGAGACAGACAGACAGACAGACAAAGTGAGAGAGAGAGAGAGAGAGAGAGAGAGAGAGAGAGAGAGGGAGGGAGAGAGAGAGAATAGACATTGACGAAAAATATAAGAGTTTAAGATTGATAACATTTACATTGTCGGTTGTACCTTTTTTACAAGCATATGTACCACAAATAACCCACTGCGGGATTTTTTTTTTTTTTTTGCTTAGTTAATGATAGATCGAAAGAGATAATATAATCTCTCATAAGCGTGTATCACGTATGACAGTGAACTGATTGATCTGGATAAAAGAATTGAATAGTAGGACAGACTGGATTCTTTAGCCTTGGTTGGCAACCAGTCTACCGCAGAAAGTAATAGCAACTTTCTGTGGAAAAAAATCTTCCGTCTCGTCAGTCAGGGTTCGAAAGGGACATGGTCGTTCATGCGAATGTCACTGAGTTGTGCATACAATCGAAAAATCCAGTTATTACGATTGAAGCTTTTTTTAGATTTTGAAATATTAACTTACTCTTTCATAATGCACCTGATTCCATTGATTCCATCTTTATATATATATATATATATTCACTTTGCTAAGACATTGTATGGGTAGCCACTCGAATCCAAGGATGCATGTCTTCTAGAACGGCTAGCTGATCTACGTTAGAGTTTCTGGGTGAAAGCGCATTATTTAGCATTAACAACTGTCTGAACAAGGCCAAGACGCTCGAACCCTCAGTCACGATGACTTCTTTTATTTCAACACCCAAAGTGCAACTGGAGTTTATACTGCAACTATGCTGAGCGGACCTTAGTTACAGTTCCTTGGAGAGAGCGTGTTATCTTGGATGAACAACAGTCTGAACCATCTTAATCCATCGGTTACAATGACTTGTGATTTCGTTGTAGAACAACCATCGACAGTCCCGTTTCATAGGGTCTCGTCTACCCAGTTTCACTCGAAAAGCTTAGGTCAACCCGTGGTAAGGTTTGCAGGCACTTTCCATAAGTTGCCGCACTCTTGAATCGCCTCCTCCACACATGAAGACGTCACCTTCCTAACAAATTGACCACGGTGAGATTCGAAACCGATCTTTCTGATCAGAAAGCAATCGTTCTAACCGCTAAGGTTACAAAATGTTGTTAATTGTACAAGTCTGTCATTTTACTTTTAATTCCCGTCCATAATACCTTCACCATATTGTCTTTCTTACGGAACATATTTCTTCAGTTGGTAATAATCGCTCCATAACATGGTGATTTAGCGACATGCTTTTATGCATTTGTAGACAGATTTTGTCCAATGAAAGAACAGACGTTAACTGAATAAATGGCGGATATCGAATGAAAGAATTAGCGGAAATGCAGCTAGAATTTCAACAAACATAATGTAAAAAAATGACTTCATTTAAAATTTGAATATGTATGTCCCAGACAGACGAAATGAAATAGACTACATTGAATATTAAAAGACTCAGTTAAGTGCCATACGTGATACACCCTTAGGCGATCATGTCTCGAAAGAGACATGACTTACTAGGCAGAAGATTATCCCGCAGTAGGCTGCCATTGCTTTTTGTGGTAGATTGGTTGCCGACCAAAGCTATAGAACCCAATCTGTCCTGTTATTTAACCCATGACTGGAAGGAATAGACGGATTAATACCTTTCCCAAGAGTATTTGCGCGTAAGTGAATGCAATGAATTCAGCTGTAATTCGAACTCAGCTCCCCGATTTCTCGTTCCAAGCCGATATCCAATGCACCAAACGCACATTAAAAGAGTAATTTATCAAAATTCGAACAAGGTATTCAAGGGGATTTTTATTTTGTAACCAATTTCACAATGATTCATAAATGTTCAATATGCGCACCAACTGTGACATAACACACGTCAATTCGGTAGTCCAGCCCTTGCCAATCACGCTGTAGAATGTCTTTCGTAACATTCTCTATCACCCCAGTGATTTTCAGTGAAAGTTCCTCTCGACCTGTAAACAGACGAGGAGGTAGATTTATCATTTCACATAGTCGCATAGAAAAAAAGTCACAAGCTGTTAGGTCAAGTGAACATTGGCGCCATTTCAACAGCACATTGTCATTATTACTGGTGCACCAGATCCATTTTCCTGGTAGATTTTCATTGCGATAAGTTCACACAGTCAACTTAATTACACATTTTGTTAAAATGTGAGATCATTCGAGCAAAAAATTATGTTATGAGTCTGAAAAATGATGCCAATTTTGTTTAAGACACCCTTTTTTGAGACTTCTTTACTATTGGTGGTAATCTGAGTTTAGACAACTGTACTGAAGTAACTGTACTGATGTGCGTTGTGGTACAGTGGATATCGGCTCGGAACGGGGAGCCGAGTTCGAATTCCAGTCGAATCCATTGTATTCACTTAAGCGCAAATACCCTTGGGAAATGTATTAATCCGTCTCTTCCTTCCAGTTATGGGTTAAATAGCAGGACAGATTGGGCTCTATAGCCTTGGTCGGCAACCAGTCTACCGCAGGAAGCAATGGCAACCTACTGTGGGATAATCTTCTGCCCAGTCAGTCATGTCTCTTTCGAGACATGATCGCCCAAGCGTGTATCACGTATGTCACTTAACTGACTGACTGAAGTAAAACTGGCAATAAAATCTGAGCATTTAACTTATATAGGAAATATATTAGTTGTTCAGTTATCTCTTATGGAATGCTTTTGCAGATCTTTATATTTTCCTGTTTATGTGCTCATTCAATAGTTTTTTTTTCCAAAGGAAAAGGAATTCTTACTTTACTGATGTAAACATTTTTTTTTTTAGAATTAACAGAGCAGATCACAAGATTAGAGATGCTGGGCAGTTAATGTGATCTCAGCTTGAAAAGTGAAATGAGATTCCAAATTTATTGCTGGAACGTTCCAGTTCATATAATCAATGATGGTTTGCTAATTTTTTGCTGTTGCAAAAATTAGTTTCTGGAAGATCTTTCTTTTATGAGCTTTGAGCAGATAAAAGTTTCTTGGCAATTTCACAGTATTATTTTAGATCCTCATCAAGGACCTCCAGCACCTGGTTGTGTCTTTAAAAGATCTTAATGTGTGTCGTAGTGCTGTGCTGTTACAGATATATTTTGCTAATCCCCCCCCCCCCACAAAAGAAACTTTCCGGACGTGAAGGATTAATTCTACTCTTGTTTATAAAGCAAGCACACCTAATGTATAACACGCCCCAATTGAATAACACGCGCAAAAACATTCAAAAGGACAATGGTTTTTTCCATTTGTTTTATTGATGTTATTTGCTTCTATCTAAAGCACTTCTCTTTTCAATATTCCATTATAAATTCTGCTATTACAGAAAAGTAAAACTTTCAGCAAATGATGAGCATGAAGTTAGACAACGTTTCAAAGAGAATCACCATTTCTCAACAGTATCTGTTTTTTTAGTAAAGTTTGGAAAGGCCAGATCCATGCAGATATATTCTTTACCCAGTCTCATAATACAGCGTGTCCAAAAACATTTATCTCATTTAAAATGTGAAGATCCGAGTCACATATCCCAGGACAACGGAATTAACTAGGCTTCATATTGAACAATAAAATATTTAGTTATCATATTTCAAACAAGATATTCAAAGGGATTGTGCTGTTACTTATATATTTTTATCCCCCGCCCCACTAAAATAAAACAAATTTCAAAAAAGAGGAGGATTAATTCTACTTTCGGTTATAAAGCAAGCATACCTAATGAATAACACAAAACTATTAAATAGGACAATGACATTTTCAAAACTGAGATGGAACCAGAATGCTTTCACCTCTCATATGGATTCTTCATATTATCAACTTTAAAATAATGTTTCTACGGTCACATACAAAATATGGGGTTAGATGTTCCTTTGATAAACCTGACAAGATGCTCCTCAATAGAATTCACGCACTTGATAACTCGTTATTGAAATATTAGTAGAAGTCGATTTACGTCGCAGAATCGAGGATGTAAAAACTGATAATCTTCCAGCCGTACAGAGATTTGTGGATTTTAGGAAAGCTTTTAATCCCATACAGAGAGGAAATCTCATTGAAATACTCAAGACCCACAAAATTGCAAACAAAATAATCTCGGTTATCAATATGCTATTTTCCTTTTACTATTGTTCACCCAATAAAAAGGCTCAAGGGAAACTCAAGTAGTATGTTAAGAATGTGGTTGCTGCAAAGACATAAAGAGGAGAACTGCGGAGTGCATGTTATGAGGATATGTAGGACTAGAAGTATAGCCCGGTGTTGCTTGATGTAATGAAAGCTTTAAAACTAATCCATGGTCCTGGAACTCAGACTCTTTGGACGTTGGCACGAAAGACTAAAAAGCAATAGTTGTTTCCAGTTAAAGCGAAACCGTAGACTGAAAGAAAAATGAATAGATGCAAGTTAAATTTTGATTTCCTGGTATCGATATCAAATAAGTTTTTTTCGTCGTTAACTGAATTTTGAAGGCTAAATAAGTCCTCTGAGTAAATGGTATCATGGCTGAGACTAAGAACTACAATTATACCTACTTAGAGCCAAACCCGAAGCAAAAACTAAAATAAAAAGGATGAAAAAATTACAGATATACAGGCAAATAAACAGACACACGCTCTAACATCTTGCCTTATATATATATATATATATATATATATATATATATATATATTATCGATTTTCTGCACTATTGTAAGAACTGCAACCTTGGAACTTCTGAATATCGTTTCTTATGTCTTTGTCTATGAGTGTATCAAATTTGATTAAAATCGGACCACTCCTTCTATAACCCGATTTTTTCGATTATCGATTTTCGATATTTATCGGGGGTGCCTCGACACAAAGCCTAGCTAAGAACACTCGCAGATGCTTATAGTACAACTGTGTAAATTTTCAAGAAAATCTGTTCAGCCGTTTCGGGGTCTATAGGTAACGGACACACACACACACACACACACACACAGACAAAGTTCCATTTATAAATAAGTTTAGATAAATAGCGGTTGACCCTAGATATGAAGAGATTAATTTCATAGGGAATCATCCTTTCGGGACTTTCAGAGTTTTATAGAAAAGGCTTCCTCCTCACCCATGGAATATGAGGGAGATGAGGATAATTTGATTATGGCTGGTTTTAGCTGACAAGATCTGACAGGAGGAGCTATTAATTTTCGCTCATTTAAACTTCTGCCATCAAACGGTGATTAATTAGCAATAAGCTAGAAAAGTTTCGTCTGTCAAAAAGAGTTTGCAAGGGTGGGAGATCGTTCATCATCCATAAAGTCGCGAAAGGGGACACGGGGTAGTAATGGACAGCAGCTCGGAATGAAGAATCAGAGAGCTGAGTTTGAATTCCAGTCTTTATTTACGTAATAATAGTCTTGGGAAAAGTATGAATCAACATCTCCCCAAACTATGGATAAATAGCAGGGTTTTATAGTTTGGGTAGCAAGCAGTCTACGAGAAGGAAAACTCTGAATTCAAAACCAGCCCGGTGGTGGACCATCTCACCTGGAGGAGAAAGTTGTTTGGGTAGGATTAACACTCCTACCCGTAAAAAAAAAACAAATTTCAGAATCATCGACGACAGCTAACTTACACAGAACAGAGCCACGTGATTCTTTTTGAACTCTATCAAAGCTTGACTGAGAGGCTAAGCCTAGAAATGGCAGCAGAATCCTATTTTTGGTCTGATGTGACAGATTGAGCATAGCAGGATGAGTCAGATACTTTCTGGGTGGTACAAGAAACGGACTCTTTTCCCACATTTGGAGTGAATTCAAGTACAAACAGCAAATAGGTAGAAAAATTATCTTGAAATCTCAACTCGAGTTTTACATGAAACACAATCGTTCAATTTCTGTTCTTAATTGTCTTTGATTACGCATTGATTCTTGCACATAAAGAAATAAATGTATTAGGCTTAACTCAGAAGAAGCAAGAGGTTGTCAATACATTGAAATCATTGTCACTTACACCACTTTTGAAGATAATCTAAGTCTTGCATCCAACATTCTTGAGAAAGCACTATCATTTATTCTCAGATTAAAATCAGTTGGAACACAACTTGGAGCTCATATAAATGACATTCAAACAGAATTCATGTCTTTTACTCAAACAGAAGCAAGAGGCCATCAATACATTGAAATCAACCTCACAGAGAATACTTTTTCAGACGATCAGCAGATGTAGATTCACTAAAATAACATTGAAAATCATTATATATATATATAAAGAGAGAGAGAGAGAGAGAGAGAGAGAGAGAGAGAGAGAGAGAGAGAGAGAGAAGAAAATTGGAGAAGTAATTGTTGATCAAATTGTGGACAGTAATGAGTGTTCGTTTTGAAAATGCAAAAGAAAGTAAATAAAGAGTAATGATAGAAAAGAAAAAAGTAATGTAAGACGAGAAGAAAAAAAGGAAAAAGAGATAAAAGAACTAAACTACAAAAAAAAATCAGCAATGGCAGCAGAAGAAAACATGATAGATTAGAAGAAAGGGTGGGAGAAGATTAGATAGATTAGAAGAAAGGGTGGGAGAAGATTAGATAGATTAGAAGAAGGGGTGGGATAAGATTAGATAGATTAGAAGAAAGGATGGGTGAAGACTAGATAGATTAGAAGAAAGGATGGGAGAAGATTAGATAGATTAGAAGAAAGGGTGGGAGAAGATTAGATAGATTAGAAGAAAGAGTGGGAGAAGATAAGATAGATTGGAAGAAAGGGTGGGAAAATATTATATAAGTTAGAAGAAAGGGTGGGAGAAGATTAGTTAGATTAGAAAAAAGAGTGGGTGAAGATTAGAGGGCTTAGAAGGAAGGGTGGGAGAAGATTGGATAGATTAAAGAAAGGGTGGGAGAAGGTTGGATAAATTACAGAGTGGGTGGGAGAAGATTGGATTGACTAAAGAAAGTGTAGGAAAATATTAGATAGATTAGAAGAAAGGGTGGGAGAAGATTAGATAGATTGGGAGAAAGGGTGATAGAAGATTAGATAGATTAGAAGAAATGGTGGGTGAAGATAGATAGATTGGGAGAAAGGATGGGAGAAGATTAGATAGATTAGAAGAAATGGTGGGTGAAGATAGATAGATTGGGAGAAAGGATGGGAGAAGATTAGATAGAGTAGAAGAACAGGTGGGGGAAGATTTGATAGGTTAGAAGAAATGGTGGGTGAAGATAGATAGATTGGGAGAAAGGCTGGTAGAAGATTAGATAGATTGGGAGAAATGGTGGGAGAAGATTAGATAGATTAGAAGAAAAATTGGGTGAAGATTAGTTCGACGGGGAGAAAGGGTGGGAAAAGATTAGATAGATTAGAAGAAAGGGTGGGAAAAGATTAGATGGATTAGAAGAAAAGGTGGGGGAAAATTTGATAGATTAAAAGAAAGGGTGGGAGAAGATTAGATAGATTGGGAGAAAGGATGTGAGAAATTTGATAGATTAGAAGAAATGGTGAGTGAAGATTAGATAGATTGGGAGAAATGGTTGGAGAAGATTAGATAGATTAGAAGAAAGGATGGGTAAATATTAGATAGATTGGGAGAAAGTGTGGGAGAGGATCAGATAGATTAGAAGAAAGGATGGGAGAATATTAGATTGATTGGGAGAAAGGGTGGCAGATTATTAGATAGATTCTGAGAACGGGTTGGAAAAAATCAGATAGATTCGAAAAAAAAAATGGAAGACGTGTTGTTAATTCAGGCCGCCAGTCGTTTGCGATGCTTAAAATTAATCAAATTACTTGGTTTCAATAAACACTATTCGTTCTTTGCCCGACCTCACACCAACCAAAGTTTTTTTTTCTTTTCTTTTTGCTTGTGACCCCGTATACCGCACAGAGTCGCCATATATGCCTACGGCGGACCGAACTACTGTTTGTATACGAGACTCAATTCTCGCTTGCGCGCGACTTATTATTTCAAAAATTCAACTTGATTTGAATTCTTATTTTTTTCTTTGTACATCTACGGAAGTCGGAATAATCCATTTCACTTTTAATGATGGTCACGATCTTTCAGCAAAACCTGACACACCAAGCAAATTCGCGTTGCTGGACGTAAGTCTTCTCGTTCGTCACAATAATATTAGATAGATTATAAGAAAGGGTGGGAGAAGATTAGAGAAATTAGGAGAAAGGGCGGGAGAAGATTAGATGAAAGAGTGGGAGAAGATTATATAGATTAGAAGAAAAGGTGGGAAAGGATTAGATATATTAGAAGAAAGAGTGGGGGAAGATTAGATAAATTAGAAGAACGGGTGTGAGACGGTTAGCTAATTTAGAAGAACGGGTGGGAGAAGATTAGATAGATTAGAAGAAAGGATGGGAGAAGATTAGATAGATTAGAAGAAAGGATGGGAGAAGATTAGATAGATTAGAAGAAAGGGTGGGAGAAGATTAGATAGATTAGAAGAAAGGGTGGGAGAAGATTAGATAGATTAGAAGAAAGGGTGGGAGAAGATTAGATAGATTAGAAGAAAGGGTGGGAGAAGATTAGATAGATTAGAAGAAAGGGTGGGAGAAGATTAGATAGATTAGAAGAAAGGATGGGAGAAGATTAGATAGATTAGAAGAAAGGGTGGGAGAAGATTAGATAGATTAGAAGAAAGGGTGGGAGAAGATTAGATAGATTAGAAGAAAGGATGGGAGAAGATTAGATAGATTAGAAGAAAGGATGGGAGAAAATTAGATAGATTAGAAGAAAGGGTGGGAGAAGATTAGATAGATTAGAAGAAAGGATGGGAGAAGATTAGATAGATTATGAGAAAGTATGTTAGACGATTAGATAGATTGGGAGAAGGATGGGAGAAGATTAGATAGATTAGAAGAAAGGGTGGGAGAAGATTAGATAGATTAGAAGAAAGGATGGGTGAAGATTAGAGAAATTAGGAGAAAGGGCGGGAGAAGATTAGATGAAAGAGTGGGAGAAGATTATATAGATTAGAAGAAAAGGTGGGAAAAGATTAGATATATTAGAAAAGAGTGGGGGAAGATTAGATAAATTAGAAGAACGGGTGTGAGACGGTTAGCTAATTGGAGAAGAACGGGTGGGAGAAGATTAGATAGATTAGAAGAAAGGGTGGGAGAAGATTAGATAGATTAGAAGAAAGGTGGGAGAAGATTAGATAGATTAGAAGAAAGGGTGGGAGAAGATTAGATAGATTAGAAGAAAAGGGTGAGAAGATTAGATAGATTAGAAGAAAGGGTGGGAGAAGATTAGATAGATTAGAAAAAAGGGTGGGAGAAGATTAGATAGATTAGAAGAAAGCAGTGGGAGAAGATTAGATAGATTAGAAGAAAGCGTGGGAGAAGATTAGATAGATTAGAAGAAAGAATGAGAGAAGATTAGATAGATTAGAAGAAAGGGCGGGAGAAGATTAGATAGATTAGAAGAAAGCGTGGGAGAAGATTAGATAGATTAGAAAAAAAGGATGGGGAGAAGATTAGATAGATTAGAAGAAAGGATGGGAGAAAATTAGATAGATTAGAAGAAAGGGTGAAAGAAGATTAGATAGATTAGAAGAAAGGATGGGAGAAGATAGATAGATTATAAGAAAGGTGTTAGACGATTAGATAGATTGGGAGAAAGGATGGGAGAAGATTAGATAGATTAGAAGAAAGGATGGGAGAAAAATTAGATAGATTAGAAGAAAGGGTGGGAGAAGATTAGATAGATCAGAAAAAATGATGGTGAAGATTAGAGAAATTAGGAGAAAGGATGGGAGATTAGATAGATTAGAAGAAAGAGTGGTGAAGATTAGAGAAATTTGGAGAAAGGGCGGAGAAGATTAGATGAAAGAGTGGGAGAAGATTAGATAGATTAGAAGAAAGGATGGGTGAAGATTAGATAGATTAGAAGAAAGGGCGGAGAAGATTAGATAGATTAGAAGAAAAGGGTGGGAGAAGATTAGATAGATTAGAAGAAAGGGTGGGAGAAGATTAGATAGATTAGAAGAAAGGATGGGAGAAGATTAGATAGATTATAAGAAAGGGTGTTAGACGAGTAGATAGATTGGGAGAAAGGATGGGAGAAGATTAGATAGATTAGAAGAAAGGGTGGGAGAAGATTAGATAGATTAGAAGAAATGATGGGTGAAGATTAGAGAAATTAGAGAAAGGGCGGGAGAAGATTAAATGAAAGAGTGGGAGAAGATTAGATAGATTAGAAGAAAGGATGGGTGAAGATTAGATAGATTAGAAGAAAAGGTGGGAGAAGATTAGATAGATTAGAAGAAAGGGTGGGAGAAGATTAGATAGATTAGAAGAAAGGATGGGAGAAAATTAGATAGATTAGAAGAAAGGGTGAGAGAAGATTAGATAGATTAGAAGAAAGGATGGGAGAAGATTAGATAGATTATAAGAAAGGGTGTTAGACGATTAGATAGATTGGAGAAAGGATGGGAGAAGATTAGATAGATTAGAAGAAAGGGTGGGAGAAGATTAGATAGATTAGAAGAAATGATGGGTGAAGATTAGAGAAATTAGGAGAAAGGGCGGGAGAAGATTAAATGAAAGTGTGGGAGAAGATTAGATAGATTAGAAGAAAGGATGGGTGAAGATTAGATAGATTAGAAGAAAAGGTGGGAGAAGATTAGATAGATTAGAAGAAAGGGTGGGAGAAGATTAGATAGATTAGAAGAAAGGGTGGGAGATTAGATAGATTAGAAAAAGGATGGGAGAAGATTAGATAGATTAGAAGAAAGGATGGGAGAAAATTAGATAGATTAGAAGAAAGGGTGGGAGAAGATTAGATAGATTAGAAGAAAGGATGGAGAAGATTAGATAGATTATAAGAAAGTGTGTTAGACGATTAGATAGATTGGGAGAAAGGATGGGGAGAAGATTAGATAGATTAGAAGAAAGGGTGGGAGAAGATTAGATAGATTAGAAGAAAGGATGGGTAGATTAGATAGATTAGAAGAAAGGGTGGGAGAAGATTAGATAGATTAGAAAAAAGGGTGGGTGAAGATTAGATAGATTAGAAGAGTGGGTGGGAGAAGATTAGATAGATTAGAAGAAAGGATGGGAGAAGATTAGATAGATTAGAAGAAAGGGTGGGAGAAGATTAGATAGATTAGAAGAAAGGTGGGAGAAGATTAGATAGATTAGAAGAAAGGGTGGGAGAAGATTAGATAGATTAGAAGAAAGGATGGGAGAAGATTAGATAGATTAGAAGAAAGGGTGGGAGAAGATTAGATAAATTAGAAGAAAGGATGGGAGAAGATTAGATAGATTAGAAGAAAGGATGGGGAGAAGATTAGATAGATTAGAAGAAAGGGGTGGGAGAAGATTAGTTAGATTACAAGAAAAGATGGGAGAAGATTAGATAGATTAGAAGAAAGGATGGGAGAAGATTAGATAGATTAGAAGAAAGGGTGGGAGAAGATTAGATAGATTAGAAGTAAGGGTGGGAGAAGATTAGATAGATTAGAAGACATGGTGGGAGAAGATTAGATAGATTAGAAGAAAAGGTGGGAGAAGATTAGACAGATTAGAAGAAAGGATGGGAGAAGATTAGATAGATTAGAAGAAAGGGTGGGTGAAGATTAGATAGATTAGAAGAAAGGATGGGAGAAGATTAGATAGATTAGAAGAAAGGGTGGGAGATGATTAGATAGATTAGAAGAAAGGATGGGAGTCGATTAGATAGATTAGAAGAAATGGTGGGAGAAGATTAGATAGATTAGAAGAAAGGTTGGGTGAAGATTAGATAGATTAGAAGAAAGGGTGGGAGAAGATTAGATAGATTAGAAGAAAGGCTGGGAGAAGATTAGACAGATTAGAAGAAAGGGTGGGAGAAGATTAGATAGATTAGAAGAAATGGTGGGAGAAGATTAGATAGATTAGAAGAAAGGGTGGGAGAAGATTAGATAGATTAGAAGAAAGGATGGGAGAAGATTAGATAGATTAGAAGAAAGGGTGGGAGAAAATTAGATAGATTAGAAGAAAGGGTGGGAGAAGATTAGATAGATTAGAAGAAAGGGTGGGAGAAGATTAGACAGATTAAAGAAAGGATGGGAGAAGATTAGATAGATTAGAAGAAAGGGTGGGAGAAGATTAGATAGATTAGAAGAAAGGGTGGGAGAAGATTAGACAGATTAAAGAAAGGATGGGAGAAGATTAGATAGATTAGAAGAAAGGGTGGGTGAAGGTTAGAAGAAAGTGTGGAGAAGATTAGATAAATTTAAAAATGTTTGGGTGTAGATTAATAGATTAAAATAAAAATAAAATATGTCATAAAACTATGAGATTATTTTATTAGAGAAGCTTTTAATTCTTTTAATGTATAAGCTATATGTATTAGAGTCTTAAGAAAAAAATTCAGTTCCTTTTAAATCTTAGTTATCGCGTTTCTGAGGACGTAACTACATTTACCTTTCTTCTTCTTCTTCTTCTTCTTCTTCTTCTTCTTCTTCTTCTTCTTCTTCTTCGTCCCACCACTCCTCTTCCCTTTTCTTCTTCTATAAAGTTAAAATATTTTACAATAAAAGTCAGTAATTTTTGTTTCAAAATCAAATGAATTCCACTTTCAATCAACTAATAACCTTTAAATAAAGTTTCAGAAAACCACATTTTATTTTTCAACGATTTTTTTTATCAACGAGCATTACGGTATAGTGAAAAATTTTAGACATTACTAGAATTAGCTATTTTTAGAAATTAAAAGACAAAAGATTCCAATCAATTTAAAATAGTTTTGAAATACATAAAATTGATGCAGAATTTAAAAAGATTTAAAATTTTTAGAAATTATTAAAATTAAAATCTTTTAAAATTAAACAATTATTGTAAATATTTATTATTAACTGAATTTTTCTTAAAACAATATTATCCATAAGTCTTATTAATAAAAGCAACTGACGTCTTTTCTAATTAAATCATGTCATAGTTTTATTGAATCTTTTATTTTACGGTTCAGTCTTAATTTTATGTAACTGGGGGTCCTGCTTTATAAAAAGCAATTGATGTTTGAATTCTACAAGGGCTACTCGTTAGAAGTAAGAATGAAAAGGAAAAAAAAAAAAGAATTTCTCTAAATTTCATAAAATTAAGTATGGTGGAGAGTAACAGATGTATAATCAAATATTTTTCCAATTTTTTTTTTTAAAGCGAAAACGTTTAAAAATAATTTCATTTATTTGTGAATGAGTCCCGATAATTTAATTAAAAGCCGACAACTACTTGATTTTTGCAAGAATTTCTGCCAAAACTCACTAAAATTTCCTGTCCTAATTTATGTTGATACGCTGATGCAAGAAAAAAATCAACTAACATTTTGAAGCTTCTAAAATAGGATTAAAAATATTATTTAATAATAAAATGAAATCCTTAATAATAAAATAAAGATTTTGACGATAAAAATTGCTTTTATTAGGTTTTGGGAATTTTTCATCATGTATGCTCAGTTTTTTTTTCGAATCGTTGTTTCTCGATCAAACTTTCTGTCCGTTTATTTGAATGTCGTCCAATTCCTTCTCATATTGGAGCCTTATCTGCACCGAGGTCCTTTCCAAATCAGACACCTGCATTTCCTTGACACTCAAGATAGGTGATTACATGAAAATATTTTGGGGATGAACCTATTCTTCCTACTCCCCACCTAGTTTTACATCAGTCGCTATATATATATATATATATATATATATATATATATATATATATATATATAAATATGCAATTTGTTATATATATTATATTGTTTACATATATATGCGTGGTACTTATTTAAAAGCGCTCAATATCAGTGATAGAGCAGACATATTCATATATCTATCTATCTATCTATCTATCTATCTATCTATCTATCTATCTATCTATCTATCTATCTATCTATCTCTCTCTCTCTCTCTCTATATATATATATATATATATAAAATTAAATTCCAAGTCTGAGATTTTAAATAAATGTAAGCATAGAAAACATTGTTAAATTAGAAATTGTGTTTTATTATTATCTTTATGAGTTGTAGGTTGTATTTTCTAGGTGTTTTTGTTTTTTGTAATAAAATGTTATTACCCCCCCCCCCCCCACTTGGTGTTTGGTGTCTTCTGTTTCGATCACGTGGGGTTCTGAGTTTGTTATATATTTTCGCCTTCATTTAGCCTCTTTAGCCAACTTTCCCTGAGGATCCAATTTGGTGAAACCTTGGTAGGTTCGTTGGCTCTCTAGGTTAGTTATTGACTTTGTTTGCTCTACTTGCGTATTGAGCGCTTTTTGTTTTAGGTTACTTGTCTCGTTTTTTTTTCTTTGGGCTGCGTACTTTGACTGATATTCGGGTGCTTAACTCGTTCTTTTTTATTATCATTTTATAATGATAATAATAGTATAACGACAAGTTTATATATATATATATATATATATATATATATATATATATATATATAAACATGTTACGGAAATTAACGAATTTTAACGAAACTTGGTTATAAGCAACCGACAATTTGTAATGAATTATTTTGAACACACACACACACACACACACACACACACACACACACACACACACACACACACACACATACACACATATATATATATATATATAAAGGAAAACTTAACACATGTGATGAATTTTCTTTGATGTATGTTATATTGCTCTGGATAATATCTAATGAGCACTATCGCTTAATATTTTATATTAAATAGATCTTTTTGGATTATCCCCTCCGTTTTCGGACTTGGCATCATTATCTGTATTGATCCTTATAAACTGAAGATGAGCTGTCGTAGGAATATCACTTTTGGAAAACCTCATTTACCCACGGATCTTAGCAAACAAATGGATAAATCTTACCCGGAATATTCACTAAAAAGCATCCCCTATCCATCATTGCATTTTTCACCCAATCCCTCACTGATAAAATTATAGACTTTTTAAAGAGACTGCGAGTCTCATTTCAATTTACACCCGTCTGATAAACTAGAGGACATAAAAGAAAACCGCTATATGAAATCCCAAACAACGCTCCTCACCCAGAAACAAGCTATCAGATCACTTTGAAGTGGATATTTTTAACTTAGTGATGGAAATCAAGTTCAGAATATCGTCTAACAAATTCCTATAAAAGGTAAATCAAAACATTGAATAAATTTGAAAATTTCATGACTTATAGATCTAACTTTTCAATGACCACAGACCCAACATCGAATTTTTTTTACCACTTTAGATGATGTGTTGAATTTTCCTTTAGATATATCATATTGCTCTGGATAATATCCACTGAGCTCTCTATACAGTTGATTTTCTAAGCACCACTTAGATGTGGCACAAGGCCGAAAGTATGGGACACCCAGTGAGGATCGAACTCACTACTCAGTGACAAATATTAATTACTTTAAATTTAAAATATCACAGAAAAGCATTTAAAACGGTGGTAGCTGTTTGTTTAAGGTTTTAACAGATTGAGAGCATTATATTTTGAATTTTGATATAATATATTCCGAAGCTGTTTTTATACGATATTTAAATACCTGGTAATCTTAAAAAATTAAGAAAATATTCTCTGTAATCTAATGTTTTATTGAATTGTCTTAAAATTAACAATAGTTACCGGTTCTTATTTTCGGATAATATCGTGTATGGACATCCCTATTTACAAAATTCGGCACGTTTATACACAAACGAAATGTTAAAAATGCTTCTTAAATTATTTGTGGTTGATGAATTGTACTAAGTTTTCACATTTATGATTAGTAAATATAGTTTTTGTTTAATAACAACATTATCTGACCTCTGCAAAATAAGACAGAATTTTAATAAATTCAAAACTTTATAAATTTTCATAATTAAAATTTAAAAACAATTATTTTAAAAATTAATTATTCATTTAAAAAAATCTTAATAGTGTCTATCTTATTCGTATCGGCTATTAAAAGCATTTCTAATTAAATAATGTCTCAAATTTATTGTATTTATATATTTTACGATTCAGAGCAGATTTTTGCCAACAGGGGGCGTCTTATTTTACGAAAATAAATTGATTTAAATTTTTCAATGAGTTCTGCAATTAATTAATATAAACATTAAGTTCTACAAAATTTAATTTCTCGAAATTGCATGAATTAATGAGTGTGTCTGTTTGTGTGTGTGTGCGTGTGTGTGTGCGCGCGCGCGCGCGCGCGGAAACATGTAAAAAAATTATCAAGAATTTTTTTAAAAAAGTTCTAAAATAATTTATTTGATTAAAACTTGAAAGTTTCATTAAATTATTTGATTAATGCAAGAATTTCCAAATCAATATGTTTTCTCCGCAAAAAGTCACTAAAATTTTCTACCCTAATCACCCAACCCCCAACACACACACATCTCGCTGACGTGAAGCAAAAGTATTTTAAACAAAATTTCAAACGTTCTACAGAGGATCAAAATATAATTTAAGAAACAATTGGTCTCTCTTCTTAATAATAACACAAAAGAGTTCACCATAAAACTTTGTTTTGTTAAGTTTAGGGTATTTTTTCATCATGGTATGCTTATTTTTGGCAAACAGGAAACAAATTCAGTATGTATACAAGGATAAAAAGGAGCGTAAGACAAGGATGAAATTTTTTTCACTGGATCTATTCAATTTGTACAGCGAGACAATTCCGAAGACCCTAGATGATATGCCAGGATTTGTCATCGGAGGCCACAATTTGAACAATATAAGGTTCGCAGACGATACAGTGCTGATTGCAGACACGGAAAGGAAACCACAAGACTTCCTACAGAAAGTCGCTAAAGACAAGATAAACTGCAAGAAAACCGAATGCATAGTCATCAGCAAAAACAGAAGCCCAAAATGCCAAATACAGGCGAAGGATAAAACAAGCAGGTACAAAAATTTAAATCAAGCAGGTACAAAAATTTAAATACCTGGGAAGTCTTCTAACAGAAGAAGGAAGTGCGGCACAGAGTTCCGAAAGTGAATTGGCATGGTAAAGGACGCATTCCAGAAGCTAACTAGAGTATTAAGAGACAGGAAAATTTCACTAGATACAAAGAAGAGAGTACTGGATTGCTATGTGATGTCAGTTCTTTAATATGGCAGCGAATACTCGACAATCTCATCGAAGATGAAGAAAAACGTGAAGCAACTAGGATGTGGTTCTACAGAAGGATGATGTAGATATCATGGACTGAACATGTGAGCAATGATGTGATTTTGGAAAGGATGGAAACCAGAAAGAAATGAATACTGAGCAGCAAGAAAAGGCAGTTAAAGTTCCTGGGACTAGTAAAGAGGGAGGAGGGCTTGGAGAATCTGATACTCACAGGCCAGATAGAGGGAAAGAGAGACAGGAGAAAGCAGCGTGTAACATACTTGACGGGCCTGAGCAGGTGGATGGCAGATCGGGGGTCGTGTGCTAAGAGCCACCGGGTATAGGGAAACGGATAAGGCAATGATCGCCTAGGTCCTGAAAGGACAAGGCACATAGAAGAAGAAGAAGAAGAAGAAGAAGAAGAAGAAGAAGAAGAAGAAGAAGAAGAAGATGCTCATTTTTAGCCAATCAGTTGAGGTAGCTAGAAGTTATTTTTAATAATTTTACCCTAAGCAAGGCAGTTTTACTAACAATGTTTCGCATAGGGGAAAGTGATGAGAAAGAGGTTTTAGTCATAGAGGATGTCAGAAGGAGGGTAATAGATAGATGA
The DNA here is from genome assembly GCA_037127315.1 of Ascarosepion bandense. NCBI lineage: Eukaryota > Metazoa > Mollusca > Cephalopoda > Sepiida > Sepiidae > Ascarosepion > Ascarosepion bandense. The sequence goes on along the minus strand of JBBBDQ010001462.1, from coordinate 7,208,932 downwards.
GAATACCGGGGTAATGGGGTGGAGTGGATGGAGAAAAAGGGTTTGAGAGAATGGATGCGAATTAGTGAGGTAGGAGATGTCTATTGACCTTACATTTAAATTCCTTGAGATTGTAGCCGTCGGGGAAGCAAGTATATAGAAGGGAATTCCACAGGTGGAAAATGCGAGAAAAGAAGCTGTTAGAGTAGAAATTGCGGTTACATTTTATTGGTTTCACTATAAAAGGGTGGGACCTAGTTGCCAGTCTAGTAAATCGCATAAATTCATACATAGGGGGCACCAATGAGCTAAGTTCATTGGAGCAGAAGCCGTGAAAGCATTTGTAGAAGAGGCACATGGAAGCCACGTCACGTCGGTGAGAGAGCGACTGCAGTCGAGCTGCCAAGCCGGTATCGATCACATTACAGATTCTCCGTTGGAATATATTATAAAACGTGATGAGGTAAAATATTAACATATCTACATGCTGATATTTACACATTTAAAAGCGTAAAACTTGTCATTGTAAAGAAAGAAAGCAGTGATATGTCAATTGTCATTTTGATACAATCTGCTGAATTCATATAGAAAAGCTAGGGTTTGAGTCTGCGCACTGCGAGGTACATATTTGCGAACTAAAGGTGGGCCACGTTGAAGCTTTAAAAATGGCCGTCTAATAGCGGATGTGTCATCACTGAAATATTTGAATTATTCGAAGAAATCTTAATTGGCTGTCAAAGATTTCCAAGGCGAATTGAATAAATTGGAAAATTTTAATGCTTAAGTGGAAAAGAAAAAGAAAACAAGAAAAACAAACCTGTTTAACAATGAAAGAATTTGCATACGTATATATGTGGGAGCGAACATACATGATATATATTTATATCATATAATCATGATATATAATCATACAATTATATCATATAATCATAATATATAATAATATTATATCATGTAATTATATCATAATCAACTATCATATTCAGGTGGCAATAAAGACACTATACAATTATTTATAATGAAAAAGCAAATCGGAATTGCAGTTCGAATACTATCGTTAATTAATTTACAATTGTTTATTATAGCATTTCAAAATGCCAAATACAGGTAGGGGATAACAGAATCAAACAAGTCCAAGAATTTAAGTACCTAGGAAGTGTTCTAACAGGAGATGGAAAGTGCGACACGGAGATCCGAAGGCGAATTGGCATGGCAAAGGACGCGTTCCAGAAGATGAGCAAAATACTAACACACAGGAAAATCTCAGTAGAAACGAAGAAAAGAGTGCTAGACTGCTACGTGATGTCTGTTCTTCAATACGGCTGTGAATGCTGGACAATATAATCGAAAACGAGGACAAAACTGGAAGCGGCCGAAATGTGGTTCTACAGAAGGATGCTACGGATATCGCGGACTGAGCATACAAGCAACGACGAAGTGTTAGAAAGAATGGCAACAAAAAGGAAATTGATGCTGAGCATCAGGAAGAGACAACTGAAGTTCCTGGGACATGCAGTGAGGAAGGAGAGCCTGGAGAACCTGATACTGACTGGACAGATAGAAGGAAGGAGAGACAGAGGAAGGCAGCGGATAACATATTTGCAGGGTCTGATCAGGTGGATGACGGAACGGGGGTTGCCAGGAGCAACAGAAACAAACATACTAAGAGCCAAAAGGGATAGGGAGACGTGGAGATCCATGATCGCCTACGTCCTGAAGGGACAGGGCACATAGAAGAAGAAGAATCGTTATTAACCAGATTTAACCAAAACCATTTCAATAAATTTCTGGACTGTTGATTAAATGTTTTTTCTTAATTATTATTAACGTTATAGAGATTTTATTGCTATCCTGTACACACACACACACACACACACACACACACACACACACATATATATATATATATATATATATATATATATATATATATAATCTCCAAAAAGTGTTTGATTAAAAAGAATCGCATTTTTCAAATTTTTGGCTAAGGTGTTGTTGTATCGCTGAGATGCATACGGTACACAGAGAAATTGTGCTGCGGCATTATTCAGCACAATATCCGGTGCTAAACGGATATACACATAACAATTCTTCTTCTTCTATGTGCCCTGTCCCTTCAGGACGTAGGCGATCATGGATCTCCACGTCTCCCTATCCCTTGTGGCTCTTAGTATGTTTGCTCCTGTTGCTCCTGGTAACCCCCGTTCCGTCATCCACCTGATCAGACTCTGCAGATATGTTATCCGCTGCCTTCCTCTGTCTCTCCTTCCTTCTATCTGTCCAGTCAGTATCAGGTTCTCCAGGCTCTCCTTCCTCATTGCATGTCCCAGGAACTTCAGTTGTCTCTTCCTGATGCTCAGCATCAATTTCCTTTTTGTTGCCATTCTTTCTAACACTTCGTCGTTGCTTGTATGCTCAGTCCACGATATCCGTAGCATCCTTCTGTAGAGCCACATTTCGGCCGCTTCCAGTTTTGTCCTCATTTTCGATGATATTGTCCAGCATTCACAGCCGTACTGAAGAACTGACATCACGTAGCAGTCTAGCACTCTTTTCTTCGTTTCCCGACATGACAGAACTTACAACACAAAGAGGTGTTTAGATCGCAATAATCGCCAAAGTCGCCGAATATTACTCGAATGACACTCGAATATTACACCTCGAATGCTACTATTCTTTACTAAAAGAACTTCTCAATCACTCAGTTTCTCATGCAAGTAGTGGATTTGCTCACGCATTTCCCCAGTAACCACGAAGGACAGGTTTCTCTTCTAGGCCTATTCTTTACTTTGATTTCTGACTCATGTCATACTATGTAGCATAGCCTTCTTCGCAATTCATGCGGTAGTGTCTGTAAATATCTCTCTGTTCCACATCCATCCAGGAACCTCCAACCAATAGAATATATTTCTGTTATGAAAGTGCGGATTGAGACTTGTTTCGTTCTTTCCTTCGTGACATCCCTTGGAACAGTTTTTAGTCTTCTTGTTCAAGACTGCTCCCCTGAGGCTTTCATTCCAGCAAGGAAATTTCAAGTTAAATCTTATTCATCTCCTTGGTTGTCACCTGCATGCTTGGCTTCTATTACCCACAAGAATCACTTTTTGTGGCTCTACAGGAGTGACCCCTTTGATTAAAATAGACGTTTCTTTGTTTCTACAAATAACGAATGCAAGTGTGTTCTAAATGATGCAGCGTATAGCATCTCACAATTTCGGCTCTACAGATTACTGGTAGCGTTGCGAGAGGGTGCTGGACAACAGCAAACACTTAATCCATCCTCTATTCAATCAATTCGAAGTCCTCACATCTACACCAGACAAGGATCAATGTTTTGCTCGCAAATTCTCTTCCAAATCTATTGACTCGTCTGGAGTACACGCACCCGTTTTTTCACCTAGAACAGAAGCTTAACTGAGTGATATAAGAATAAACTTGTTCCTGGTCTCAGACATCATTTCTAAACTAAAGTCCCATAAGGCAAGCGAAGACGATGGAATCGCAGTCATCATCCAAAAGAAATGTGCCCTTGAGATGGCTCCAGTCCTCCTCAAACTCTACAACTACTGCAAGTTCTCATATGTAGTTCCTGTTTTTTATTAGTCTCTTACCGCTTTTCAGTATATTATTCGAGGCTTTAATCAATGATGAAAGAGTGAAACATCTAATCTCTCACGACCTACTCTCAGACAAACAATATGTCTTCCGTTTCGCCAGGTTTATTCCTGATCTGCTAACGGCCATCACTGAATGTATATACCAGGCTATTGATAATAAAAGCTGTCATGTATGAAGTGTCGCTGCCGACACTTGGTTTTGAATACGGATCGCCAGAGAGCAAACACAGTCGATGTCGTCTTGAAATAATTAGAGAAATCGTGCTGCTGGTATCACGTGACATTTAAAAACAATATATATATATATATATATATATATAATAAGCATTCGGGGGTCAGTATTGAGAAGAATAAGTGCCTAAGACAGTATTGCTCGAAGGCATTATTGTATCTGAGATTTTACAGAAGTGACTTCACAAAAGTAGCATTACAAAAATGGCTAAGCTCGAACTGTTGCTCTAGATATCACGAAAGCTTTTACAGAGTTTGGCATCTGGAAATACTATATCCCTGCGCAAGCTCCAGGGATATAGTATTTCCAGACGATTGTTTTATTTAATCTGATCGTTCCTATCGAAGCGTGAAATGAATGTCGTTTTGAAGGGTCAAGCTTCTAAATCCTTTCACACAAACGCAGGGGTCCCAGAAGACTCTATTTTAGGTGCTACGCTTTTCCTGGTCTTCAGCAATGATCGACCTGACGTAATCAGTTCACAAGTAGGTATCTATGCAGATGACACCACCATTTACGCCCATCTTAATAGCTTCCAAAACAAAATTACTCTACTATATCTATAGATGCATCTACTGCTAGGATATTTGGGTCTCCGTGTCAGGCCGTAAAAGTTTTCTCGTCAGAATCTATCTTGCACATTTATAAATCTATCATTCGCCCTCGCATTGAATACTGTTGCCATATGTGGTTGGGTGCTTCTGCTATTCAGCTCTAGGTTCTTGACAAAATCCAAAGAAGGATTTGCAATGTTATTAGTCCTGATTTTGTGACACTATCTCCCGCGGGTATACTTTCTTTTGTTTGGTTTAATACAGCGGAGAGAGAGAAATTACTATTAGTAGTATTATTGGTTATGCTTTATTGTAATTCGCGATGTGAGCTTATGAAAAAAAACTATTTTAATACTATCATATACTTGTAAAATCCGGGGAATAGAACAATTAACTATTTTTGGGAAACAAAGGTAGAAATATAATTATTCTTCTTTCGTGTTCGAAGCGGATATTTTGGGCAAAGCTAAAATTTTATGAGTAGCCAAAACAAAGTGTCAGGATTTGTTAATGGGGTCAGGCGGGGTTAAAGTCCTCCAACAGATGTTTCGAGTCGGCTAGATCCTCTCAGAGGATTGGGGATAGTTATAAAAATCCGGACTCGACGAGAAAAATCAGTTTTTTTTAGTAGCTGTGAGAAGCTGTGAGTTGTTCTCAGAGTAGAGTCGAACTGAGTCTCTGGAATTAATAGTCGAAATGTAACGACTGTGGAAAAACGTTCCCAACTTGGGAGCCATGACCCACGACTGGTCGCCTACCATAGAACTTATGGTTAAAGAATTAATGTCGAATGACGCCTGCCGCCGATTAACTTAAAGAGTTAATGTTGACTAATGCGCCTCCAATAGGAATCCCGAAAGAACGTTATTGTTTTAAAACTTATTTGGGGGAATTAAAATTTCTGATTATTCTCGACAAAAAGCCCACACTGCTATGAAAATAATTTTTATCACTTGAGCCGGGAGCGAGCTTCCAGACGACAAGGAAACCAACTGCACACCGCCGCCGCCACGTCGCCGCCATTACCCGCCTCTGATTCCGCAAATCCCGACAAGTTCCGATAAGAACCCAAAAGAATTTTATCTTTTTTAACATCACCTAGAAAACGGACAGCTCCAATTTTAGAGAATACGTGAACAGACCTTAACGAGAATTGAAGAGTTCTGTTACTTTAACTTTACTTAGAAAAGACAATATTATTTTGAAGATTGGAAACTCTGAGATTTTGAAAAACAAGCTCTCCCTCTCTCTCTCTCTCCGTTGTAAACCGGCATTCCGACAAAACCGTATTATCATTCTGACAACTGTATTGTCTGCTCCTGTGGAAACAAAAAAACATTTTTTTTAATATAAAGACATTCTTCGTAACTCACCAGGCGTGTTCGACCTTATTCATTTATTTTATTACTTTTCTTGGTGCTGTGTTTATTTTTAACCACAAGTGTACACCAGTGTCCGGTTTGGCTTTGGTGAAAAGACGCCTACTGAAATTGCACAACGAGACTTCTGAGATCAATTCACATCGTGGGCAGTGGCACGTTGTTGCAATAGACGTCTTGAAAACCAGCTTTTGTGACGAGATTGTCACGACCAGCAACAGCGACCGAACCAACCGGCCAGCCGGGTGGCAGTGTCACAACTGGTGCCGTCACGACCGTCGACAAGAACAAGCGTCACAATTAACGAGCCGGGCGAAAATGTTACAACTTGGCATCTCGACTTCAGTCACTTTCTCACTGATGTGACGTGGCTTTCCTCAGTCTTTTCTAGAAATATTTTGCTCTGATGAGTTTTTTCCTTGATGCCCCGTCTACGTGAATTTAATTGTGCTAAATGAGTGGTATCTAAGTCCCACCCTTTTACCTTTGAGATAACTAAATATAACAGCCAATTCTACAATAGTTTCTTTTCTCCAAATTTCCGCCTGGGGAACTTTACTTGCTTCCTTGATAGCTACAATTTCCAAAAATGTAAATGTAATGTCAACTGCCATCTTCTATCATTTTGAATCCAGTTCATCTTTTATCCTGTCTTCAATGCCCATTATACCTAGCTTTTCTCTGACTGTAAATCTCTGCGCACTAGTAGCGTTCCCGCCTTACTTGTGGTGTCATGATTATATATATATATATATATATAGTCATCCGCAGACAGATCTGTTTCACTGTATCACAGCTCATCAGTACGGTTAGACTCCAATTGCTTGTAACCCAGGATTGAAACCCGACTGAATTTGCACACCTGAAAGTTTCATACCTTAGGCAATCATCAGGTGCATATTATGAACTGACCGTTTTTCGGTTTGAATAAGATATTAGCATTCCTTAAGTTAAGATCGCTATAAATAGTAAATCAAGTGTGCAAATATTTTTATTTATTTATTAAATGTATAATTTAGATCGGGCATTTCTTTTAAGATGGAAAAAAATAATATTTAAAATGATAAAAAATAGAAAATGATAAAAATAGAAAATGGTATCATGAAAAGAAATAAACAAAAGCACACAGATATAAACACACACAAACGTTTGAACAAACAGTTTTTCAATTTGAATTATATTTTATGTATTGGCGTTGCTGAAGTTAAAGTCGTTATAAATTATAAATCTTGTGTGCTAATAAATAATTTGAGAGAAGTAAAATTTAATGAGGTTTATACCGAAAACTAAAAAAAAAAGGATAGGGAATAAAAATTGTGGGAAAGAAAAAAAAGAAGAAAGAATCAAATAAAAATATAATGCTGAAGAGGGCGTCACTAGATTTGTTAAAAAATATATGCTATATATATATATATATATATATTTAATCATATCACCCCGAGCAAGGCGGTAACGCCACTGATGTGCAGGGGGCTACGTGAGAGTGAAAAGATTTGGAAAAGAGAAAGCCGGAAACTACATCCTAAACAGGGAACAAGGGATGAGCCTCTACACCTGTTCAATAGACGTGGGTGGAGTGTGAACCGGGCGAAAGTTTAGTCTATCTACTCCAATTGAAAAAAAAAAATGAAAAAGAAAAAAAAGAAAAGAAAAAGATAAGTGAAAAGATTGGAAAAGAGAAAGCCGGAAACCACATCCTAAACAGGGAACAAGGGATGAGCCTCTATACCTGTACAATAGACGTGGGTGGATTGTGACCCGGGCTATAGTTTAATCTATCTACTCCAATTGAAAAAAAAAAAAATGAAAGAAAAAATAATGAAAAGTGAAAAGATTGGAAAAGAGAAAGGCGGAAACAAGGGATGAGCCTCTACACCTCTGTGTGTGTGTGTGTGTGTGTGTGTGTGTGTGTGTGTGTGTGTGTGTGTGTGTGTGTGTGTGTGTGCCCAATTTATTTACGAATACCTTATATTGGAACAGATTTATTAAAAAATATATGCTATATATATATTTCGTGTATCGAGGCAGCAAATAATTTTCCAAACATATACCGTCAAATAAAAGAGACAATGAATGCCTATTGAAATGAAGGTGAACATCCATACGAATGGAGGAAGGAATTTGCCGTGTACAAAATATTACACGAACATTGGCCGAAAAATAACATTTGCCAACAGACTGAGAAATTCGCCCAGCTAAAACCTCATCATCTGTTCCAATATAAAGTAGTCGTAAATAAATTGGATATATATATATATATATATTCCAAACATATACCGTCAAATACAAGGGACAATGAATGTCTATTATGTTTAATCATGAGCCGTTCCAAACGCCGCATTTTGGCTTCAATTTCAGTTGAAAACAAAGACAAAAATTCAACATTGGGATAATTTGTTAGTTAAAGCTACAGCATCATGTAACTTAAAATGTTGGAGAATTTTTGTCTTTATTTTCAATTGAGGGCTGGAAAGGGCTGTTTGATACCGTAAATTATGGTTAGTGAAGAAATGCCTGTGTGTATAAAGACTTAGTTTTCAAATTCCCGCCGAAATTCCGATATAAACGTTATATTTATCCTTATTTTCCTTTAAATATATTGTGCATATATAAATATATATAATATATATAAAAATATATAATAATAATAATAAAATATATAATATATACATACATAAAACATACAAATACAACATACATATATGAATAGATAATACATACATACAAATAATATATACACATAGAAAAAAAAAAATATATATATACATATATATATATAACACATGTATAATATACGTATGTGTAACACATAAACACATAAAACGTATATAAATATATATGCATATATATAACACATACATATAAACATATAAAATATATGTACTTACATAACATACATAAAATATACATACACATACACACAATACATACATAATACATCGATAATATATATATATGCAAATAACATACACATATGAACATAATACATCGGCACTTCTATATACATACAATATATATATATATATATAATGTACTACACAATACATAAATATATACAATATATATGCACACATAATATAAACATACATACACTACCCTTACATATAATATATACATAAACAAGTCATATATATATATATATATATATATATATATATATATATATATATATATATTATTTTATGTATTAATGTTGCTAAAGTTTATGTCGTGCTAAAATATTAACTTAAAATTAGGTTTATTCTTAAAAAAGAGGATAGAAAACAACAACCGTGGATGAAATATGAAAAACAAGAAGGAGGTGAAAAAGGAAATGTAGGGCTAAATGTTTTAGTCAGGGTCTAAGTATTTAAATAAGAATTTGTTTCGGGGTCTGCATGATGTCTTTAATTCACTTCTTTTGTTCAATAATTTAAGGTTATTTAGGTGTTTTAATATTATGAGCTCTTTTCTGAAAGGCATAAGTTACAGCTGTTTCCTGTTTTCTTATAAGATTTGGATTTCGCTGTGATTTCCCAATTAACTGATAGGATTTTGTTTTTTTTTAAGCCAAAAATATTTAGAGAAGGCAGTACTATTCTTGTGTTTCCATAATTTAAAGTCAGTTTATGATTATTGAAGCTAGATTTTTAAAGACTGTCCATTGATCCAAAGTAGAATTTGTTAATATCGTCAGTATGTATACTAACTTTGTAAATTATATATTTGGTCATTCACTGACCGTTAAGTGGATAGTTCATGTTTTTTGGCAGATACACTTATTTTTGATATATCCTCCCCATTATAATAGACCTTTGTGCATTAATTTCTCTCTCTCTCTCTCTCTCTCTCTCTCTCTCTCTCTATATATATATATATATATATATATATATATATATATATATCCCTCCTGTCATACTCGTGAAGAGAGACAATAGCGAGCCAGCAACGGTTCAATTTCTTCTCTTTCCTACCAGTTATTAAACTTTATTAACTGTTATGAAAGCTCTTGCTGCGTGTCTACTTTTTAACAGTGCCTTATTATTTTACATTTACAATAATTATATCCTCGAATAATGAAGAATATATATATCATCTCTGTTAAAATAAAGACTAAAGACCGTCGTGTATTTATTTCATATATATATGTGTATTATTTGTGTTTATATATTTATACACTACCGACCATAAGTTTGGGATCACTTAGATTTATTCTCTAAGAGAAAGAAATAACAAATTTTATGTCTTAGAAGAATAAATATAGATATATTTCACTGTTGCTTACAATTGTACAATAATTAAAATCAAAATTAACATAGAGTAATTTCAAATTTAATTAAGTTAATTCATATTTTCTTTTCATTAAAGAAACCACTGCGAGCTTTTATTACTGCAGAACAAATCCTTGGCATTCTTTCTAATAACTTATAAAAATAAGTTGGTGAAAGTGATTTCCAAACATCCTGCAAGCATTTAAACAACATTTGTTCATTTTTAGGAAGTTCATTTCGAACTGTACGATCAATTTCATCCCTTATTCTCCTTCTTTAATAGTGGTTTCTTAACTGCTACACAGCCTTTAAGCCCAGCAGAATAAAGTCGTCTCTTAACAGTAGTAACAGATACTGGATGTTGCCGAGCAGAATTCATTTCAATTGCTAATTCCGGAGCGGTTTTTCTTCTATTCCTCTTGCTAGATATGATCAAGTGCCTATCCTCTACAATAGATTTTACTCTGGGCCTACCAGATCTATTTCTGTCAATATTTAACTCAGTTTCACGAAGTCGTTGAAGGCAATAATGCATGCCATTTTGATAGGCTTAATATTTTAGCGATAACACGTTCAGTATATCCTTCTTTCGAAAGAATTTCAATCTGAGCTCTTTTTTCAATCTGTTTCTTCCTTGCCATTTATGCTGTAATAATATGGTTTACAAAAATAAATTATACAGTAATTATAATATCTGAATAAATCTGAATTTTCTGCAAAAACTTGATCACAATAAAAGGAGTCACGTAGCAAACTGAGTGAATGTTTACTTTAAAGTTGAAAAGAATACTTTTTTTTATTTGACATCTTCATAAGAATAACAAAATATACAAACTTGGCGAATCTGATTCTGCTAAAAATTTGGGTGCTCCCAAACTTATGGTCTTTACTATATATATATATATATATATATATATATATATATATATATATATATAGCATAATGATAATCCACGTAAACTGTGTTAATATGTATAGGAAAAACTACTAAAAAGTTGTAAGTTAAAAATGTATTTTTTTAAATTTACAAATTTTAGTAGTTTTTCCTATATATATATATATATATATATATATATATATAGAGAGAGAGAGAGAGAGAGTTTATAAAGGAAAACTCAACACGTCATATTAGTTATAAACTATAGTTCATTTCAATGAGCTTAACTAGCTCATATCATCAGACTTTTTTACAATATTTCCTCCATCTTGCATAAAATTTCTGCCGAAATGAGCGTTTTGTTAAAATGAAGAGGGAACATAATAGAAATAATAATAATAAACATAAGATTACAAACAAATAAATAAATGACAATAAATGTAAGGGGAAGGAGGAAAAAAAGAAGGAAAGGAAGGAACGGGAGGGAAGGGGGAGAAAGAGATAGAGTCCAGTTCCAAACATGTGTAGTATCCGTTTGAAGTTAATTTGAATGTCTTAGATGGTATGACCTCTGAAAAAACCCATTTTCCTAACTTTAGGCGTCTATTTGACCCCATCAGGTCAACCCAGGTTTTTTTCAGAGGTCATACCATCTAAGACAATCAAAATAACTTCAAACGGGTACTACCCATTAGACATATAGATGTTGCCACTAATAAAAAAACATATAATTTTTATGAAGTACTAACCTTTAAATGGCATATTTAAACCCATTTGGATTATTAGTTTAGAAATTACAGTTATTTAAGTGAAACTACTGTTGCAAACTTTCAACACAATGAAAAATTTCGTGTATTGATAAATCGTTGTTTTCTGACGGGAAAACATACTTATTCAAGCAAAGCAATGGCTTGATAAATGTTATTCAGGCCCTGCTCCGTCAGAAACAACGGTTAAGAGGTGGTATGCTGACTTTAAACGTGGTCATATAGACACAAGTGATGCTAAACGTTCAGAGGAGTTGAACATATCAAAAAGCAGTGTATTCACTATTTTGCATGAACATTTGTCAATAAGAAAGCTGTGTTCAAAGTGGGTGCCGCGTTTGCTCACAGTTGATCAAAAACAACCACGCATCAATGATGTAGAGCATTGTTTACAACTGTTTTAACTAGAAGGAGTTTTTGCGTAAATATGTAACAATGGATAAAATATGGATCCACCACTTCACTCCAGAGTCAAATCAGCAGTCAGCTGAGTGGACAGCAGCAGGTGAAAGCCGTCCAAAGAGACCAAAGACGAAAACATCAGCAGACAAGGTTTTGGCCTCTGTATTTTGGGATGCGCAAGGTGAACAAAATGTTCATCGATTATTTTAAGAAAGGAAGAACCATCAATAGCGAATATTATATAGCATGATTTGTGCGGTTGAAGGCAGAAATCGCCAAAAACGGTCACAAGTGAAGAAGAAAATGTAGTCTTTCACCAAGACAACGCACCGTGTCACAAGTCGATCACAACGATGTAAAAACTACATGAATTGTTCTTCGAATTGCTTTCACATCGACCCTATTCTCCAGATCTGGCCCTCAGCAATAACTGGATGTTTGTAGACCTCAAAAAATACCCAAGGAAAAGAGATTTGGTTCCATTGAAGACGTGATATTGAAGCGTAATTTGAGGCCAAAGATAAATCGTTCTACAAAAAAGCTATCGTTTGTTACAGAAGTGTTGTAAGCGGTTTATCACACGTTAGAAGGAGACTATGTTGATGAATATAGTCGAATTTTATCCTAAATGTTGTTGTCTTATTAGTTAAACCTGGGGTTTATTGGGTTATGTTATATATATATACATATATATAATTCCTTCTGTCATGCCCCAGTGGGGATAACTTGTTAGGAAATAGCTAATAATCCTCTGAAATATTTTTGCCTCAAATTTTATGACAAGGGTACACTCGTATATATATATATATATATATATAATTCATTTTTAATATATATATATATATATATATATATATATATATATATATATATATATATTAAAAATGAATTGGAGCACCCTGGCTGCTGGGCGCGTAATATGATATGCGCTAAAAATGACTGCCTTCTTCCACCGAACGCCCCATGGCCCAGGGGTAGTGTTGCCGACTGACGCCAATTCGGTCGGGTTTCGAGCCTGGGTTAGGGAGCAATCGGAGTCTAACTGTACTGATGAGCTGCGAAACAGATCTGTCTGCGGATGACAATATATATATATATATATATATATATATATATATATATTATGTCGGAAACAGCGATGCGTTCAGACTTTATTAATGGAAATAATGGATTAAAGTCATAGAATGGATTTGGTGAAACGTTTTTTCCTTTTGTCTTGTTATTTCTTCTAAACCATTTCCTACCATCCATTTATTTACGCCCACCAAGCATCTTACGCGCTGTTTTCCTCTTTCCCTCAATCTGTCCTGTGAATAACAGATTTTTCAAGCCCTCCTTCCTCATTACGTACCTCAGAAATTCTACTGCTTCTTCCTGATGTTAAGTATGAGTTTCCTTTTTGTTTCTATTTTTTTATTTTTTGCCATGTTTGGTTTATGGTATCCTCAGCATCCTTCTGTAGAACCACATTTCTGTTTTTCACTTCTCCTTGAGGATAGTGTTAAGCATTCTCTGCTATACACGTGGAGAAATATCACGCCTCAGTTTAATGCTCTGTTTGTTTCTAACAAAATTTTTCTGTCTCTTAATTTTTTACTTCCTTTTTGGAATGCACCCTTTGCCACCCCAGTAGGTCTGGGATCTTAGTTTCACACGGTCAGTTCTCTGGAGCGTATAAAATTTCGTGATACGTTTAGAGTTTATTAATTGGATTAAATCTATAGAATGGATTGGTTTTAACGTTCTTGGAAGTTGCTTAATACTAGCGATAACACCTTTGAGTTGCAATAAAAATCCGTTGAAATTAAGATGATAGAACTGGTATAGTTCTTGCGATTCTTAAAATCGACTATTCTAGTTGAAACAGAAACCTTTAAATTATTGCGTCAGTCCAAATACAGCTTTATTAGTCAATTAGTATACCATTAGAATAGAATCAATGTTTCCAATGACCCAAAAGTGAATTTGTTCTGTCACGCTAAAAATAGAGTTACAGGAGTCGACAAACTGTCAACTGCATTTTTTACTTATTAGGTTGTCGCAAAAGTTCGTAAACACTTGCAAAAAATTGAAATTTTACTCGCAAAAACAACGAAATTATTGCCCAAAATAAAGACCATCATTTTCCAAGACTTTCTGCCATCGATCTGCAAGCTTTCGGATCTGGTCAAAGTACCATTTAGCCGGCTTTGAATCAAAAAATTCTTGACACGCTTTCTCGACTTCATCAAACGAGTCGAATCGGCAGCCCTTCAGAAAGTGTTGCATTGAGCGGAAAAGACCGTAATCTGATGGAGCACAGTCAGTACTGTAGGCTGGATGTGGAAGAACCTCAACGCCGTCCAGGTCTTCAAACTTGTTTTTGATCTTCATGGCGGTGTGTGGCTTGACATTGTCCTGCTGCATCAAAGCGTGCTTTCGGTTGATCAGAGCCGGGTACTTTTGCTTCAACTTTTCGTAGACCCGCTCAAGTTGCTGACAGTAAAGTTCGGCACTAATGGCACGACCATTTGGAATCAACTCAAAATGCACGATTCTTTCAAAGTTCCACGAAACGCACAACATGACTTTCTTGTCGAATCGATCTTGTTTTGAAACCGACGGTGTCTCTTGTCCTTTCTGAAACCATCACTTGTCTCGATTGTGCTGGAGCAGATAGACCCATTTCGCAAGTGTTTACGAACCTTTGGGACAACAATCTGCATTAGTACATATTTGCTGTCGCTTACCTGCATCTTCTTCTGTTCCATAAGCCGCTGCATTGTGGTTAGCTCAACAAGATCAACTTGATCCAGTTGTTAACCGCAACCGGCGTTTGAGTAAAACTTTCACCTGTCCCCTCGATGATGGTGTCCGACCATTTCCTTTTTTTCTTCTCCTTCGTCCCTATATCGTTCTTTGCAGAATAGTCTTAGAGCGACCTTGCCATATGGTTAGGTAGCCGTACCATTTTCGTCTCTACTGCTGATCACATGCATCTTACACCCTAGAAAAGTGGTATTTAGTAAATGTTATAGGGAAACACACCTATTCCTCAGATAATGGACTCTCCCTCCTATATTAATAAGAGTTAACAGGGAGTTCTTAGAAGTTAGGGGGAGTTCTTTAGAGTTCTATTGGAGTTCAGTAGAACTACTAGTTAGTTCCAGTTTGGACATAGTTGGACTATAGCAGTTGATATTAGTCGGCAGTTAGTCGAAAACTAAGGAATCAGTTTTCAGTGGAAGATTAACAAGTTCCTAATATTTTGGGTGCGTTAAGTCAATTAGCAACCGACATAGACTGATTATAACCTTCAGTACAAAATCTATTCCACAACAGTAAAGGACATGTCTGTTGAATAAGAAGAGTTTAAAGTTTATAGTTGTCTATATTTTTGAAATTATGTATTGTAATTATTTACATTCTTTCCATTGTGCGGACTGTTGTCCTCAATTTGTTATTATATCCACGACGTTTCGGCCGTTGTACGCTCCGACCTTCTTCAGATGATTAGAATTTTGAACTGAACTTTTACTTTGATTGCTGGGGTAGATTGTTCTCGCTCAATGAACTTCCGGTTATTTTCTCCCTTTAACTCAATTTTAAGTTTTTTTTTCATCATTGTTGTAGCCAGGTTTTAAACGTACAAATCTTTGGATCAAGTCACTGGATCCAATCAACGCTTTTATCCACTGGGCCATGGGTCCTTGAATGAATTTTGGCGACTTATAAACCTAATGTCTCAGTAGCCATTTATTACAACGGCCGAAACGTCGTGAATACAACAATAAAGATTAGGAAAACAGTCCGAACAATGTAAATATTGCCTCATCTCAGAAGTATAGACAAATCTATTTAATAGAGTTTATTATTTTTATTTTGTCAATTAAAGTCACTTTCATATGTTTAATTGTTATTACAATTCTAATTATCGCTTTTTTTTTAATGGCAAAAACATTGCCGAGAGGTGAAGGTAGGTAGGTCAAGGAAAAATTCATCTTTTTGACAAACCATTTTTTGCAAGTATGAAAGGGAAATATTGCTTTATTTATGCTTATCTGCATCTGTTTTGGGCCAATGGTTTATGAAACAGGAAATCTTACATTATTCTGCGGTTGAGGTTGCAATTGAAGAGCCCTCTAATTCTCTTTACTGCCACAGGTTAAAATGTTTGTTACTTTTGATGGATCACATCCAAATCTGGGCAAATGGGATTCTGATGTGATCGTCTAACCAAAATGTAATGGATTACCCCATTCGATCACCGCCAAACGTTACGTTTTCGGAGGTGAAGATTCGATTTTGCCGAGGATCGAGCAAGTTTTGTTGCTATAAGTGAAGCCATGTTTTTGATTATCAAAGAAAGCAGTAGTCATCAAATTATAAACAAAAATTCCAGAAAAAATGTCTGTCTTTTAAATAATCCGATATTCTTTATTAGCACGTAATATTGATATTTAAAAAATAGATATGTTTAGTCAAATAAGTGTACCCATGATATATAACATTTTTAATAATAGGTATCAGTCAGCTAAGTGCTATATAGGATACATTCTTGGGCAATTATGTCTCGAAAGACACATGACTGACTGAACAGAAGATTTTTCCTGTAGTAGGTTGTCATTACTTTCTGTTGTAGACTGGTTGCCAACCAAGACTATAGAACCTAATCTTTCCTGCCATTTAACCCATAGCTGGAGGGAAAAGAGACGGATTAGTATCTTTCCCAAATGTATTTGGGTGTAAGTGAATGAAAAAATTCAACTGGAATTCGAACTCGGCTCTCCTATTTCTAGTTTAATAAGTATATGCGTATATGTTTAATAAGTATGTGTATTCAAAATTTAGAGCAATACCAGTGGCGTTTTAATATTTGGTGCCAGACATCAGTGATCGAACCGCAGTAAATCCTTGGTTTCCAATTCTCCATCTTCTAAAGTTGATTGATGTATTGATTTATTTTTCACGACTTATCAGCTGTTCTGAGGTTATTTAAAGCCAGAAAATATCTTTAGATTTTAAGAAGTTTGTGGAGATAATGATCTTTACTGATTTTTTTGTGTCGTGTCCTTTCAGGACGTAAGCGATTATGGTTCTCCACATCTTCCTATCACTTCATAGTTCTGAATAAGTTTTGTCTTTTTGTTTCTTCTCCCAAACCCTGTTCTACCATTTATTTGCTCAGAATCACAAGTATATCCCCCTTTCGCTGAATCTGTCCTGTGAGTATCATATTTCCCAAGCCCTCTTTCCTCATTACCTGCTCCAGAAATTTGATCTCTTCGCGATGTTGAGTATCATTTCTCCACACATCATTCGGTTACGTGCCATACATAATACACGCTTCGGCGATCATGTCTCGAAAGAGACATGACTTACTGGGCAGAAGATTTTCCCGCTGTTGGTTGCTATTACTTCTGTGATAGACTGATTGCTAACCAAGGCTATAGAACCCAATTTGTTCTGCTATTTAACCCATAGCGGGAGGGAGAAGCAACGGATTAGTACCTTTCCTAAAGCTATTTGCACGTAAGTGAATGCAATGAATTCAACCGGATTTCGAACTCGGCTCTCCGATTTCTCGTTCCACTGCCCCACAACACATATCTCCGTTCTTCTTCTTCTTCTTCTTCTTCATGCTGTGTCCCTTCAGGACGTAGGCGATCATGGCCTTCCACATCTTCCTATTTCTTGTTGCTGTTAATACCCCTTCTTCTGTTATTCTACTCAATTCCCACCCTACTATCCATCTGCTCAGGTATGTTGTGTGTTGCTTTCACTTGTCCTTCTTCCCCTCTATCCGCCCTGCGAGCATCTGGTTCACTAAGCCCCCCTTCATCATTACATGTGCCACAGACTTCAACCTTCTTTTCCTGATGTTAAGTATCAGTTTTTTGGTTTTTGTCCAACCTCTCCAAAACATTCGTCATTGCTCGCGTACAGGTCTTAATTAACCCAGGGATGAAGAAGTGTTGGATTCGTATCTTTCCCAAATATATTACGCGTAAGTAAATATAACGAACCGGATTAGAATTTGAACTCACAGCTGTTGTCCATTTACCTCATCTACGCCTCACAGCAGCCTTTATTCCCAAACTGTCCTCCATCTTACTACCAACCAGTCGCAACGTTGCTTAAGTCAAAAAATACTTTCATGGATTCTGCTCAGATGAACATAGCTCACTGGTACCCACCTCCCGTACATGAATTTGCTTGAGCCACAAGATTAGCAACTAGGTCCCACCCTTTTACTGTGAAACCAATAAATTGTAAACGCAAATTCTACTCCACCAGCTTCTTCTCTCGCACCTCCCGACTGTGGAATTCTCTCGTGTTTACTTGCTTTCCTGACAGTTACAATCTTCAAGAATTCAAATGTAAAGTCAATAGTCTTACTAACTTGCTTCCTCTCTCTCTCTCTCTCTCTCTTTCTCTCTCTCTCATGCTTCTTTCTTCGTCCACTCTAATCAGTATTCCCATCCTTCTCCTACCCTCGTCCTGACACCCCCTGTAACCTGTCACTCTCTCTCATAGCTTTCCTCCTATGTAACTCCCTGCTCAACAGTAGCAGTAAAATGCTTTGTTGGGGCGACACGATCATATAAAAAAAAGTGGTGATCGTATGATAACCGTTGGTTCAACGTGATTTGATCGTAATTTTTATAGGGTGATAAGCGTTTCAGGTATTTTTCAATAATGAACCATTTTGTGTTAAGTTAAATTCAATGTGAAATTTAAAAAGAAATTATTTTTTTTTTGTCTTTTAATTTTTCTTCTTTTTTTTAAAAATGTGTTTTCCTCCTTTTTTTATCAGTAAATCGTGAACTTTCTGAAACGGTTTCTGCAACGCTTGAGTGTAATTCTAATAATACAAATCCCAAAAATAGAAGAATTATTGATTTCATGTTTCGTTTCAGTAAAAGATCAAATGGCATCGGGTCATATGGCGGGAAAGTGATTTCACAGCCGTCGTTGCCACGCACAGGAGCCTCTGTGGAAAGGCTGAGATTTGCTGCTCACGAGTTTCAATTAGGACTGCTTGATTAGCACAAATATCAGACTCTTAAATGTCTGGGGAAAACACGCCGTCCTCGAGAAAGAGTGAAAAGGAGAACGAAAGCAAGAGACACTTTACTAGAATATGAGCGAGTTTTAAATGCAATAAAGCAAGCCTCACCCAGTTTGAGCAAATTCAATATTGGAGCTAAAAGGCGATTGAATTATGACAAATCCCCATGGTTAGCAAGAAGGACATGTATAGGAAAGGAAGCCAGATTTGAAAAGTGACATATTTTATGAAAAATGAATAAATCAATCTCTCACTTTCTTACGTGCAAAACTGGTTTGTCAAAAGGACTGTTTTTCCTTTGACACTACCATTATCGTAACTGTAATATAACAATCTGGCCCCACCCGAGGAAGGCTGATGCAAGCGAGGGTGTTTCCGGTCGTTGAAAGGAACGGATGTCGTTTGACCTTATTTCCGGCAGCAGCGGAAATAACTACAGAGGCAAACAGAACAGGTGTCTCTGAGAATTACGTGGGCGTGCGTGGGCGAGGCAAAACCGGAAGAAAAAGTCCCGGTTCTGGAAGATTATAAAAAAACCTCGGCACACGGATTCGCCAGTAGAGGAGCAACAGAGATCGGCCGGTGAAGAGAGAGACACAACAGATAAGACTACACTCCCGTCAACCCATTAGAAGCGCGCTCTCTCAATTCTCTGTTCCCTATGCTACACGGTTCATCGTCATTAATAAAAATATAACTTTATATTTTTATATATATGCGTGTTTGTTGTTTGTAGATATATAACAGTATCTACCTCTTCGGCAATGTTTTTTGCTTTAAAAAGCGACGATTAGAAATTCAAAAACAGCTAAAAATATGAAAGTGACTTTAATTGATAAAACAAAAAGAAAAAAAACACATAGCTTTGCCAATACTTCTGAGATGAGGTAATATTTACATTATTTTCATTGTTCGGACTGTAATCCTCGTCTTTACTACCATATTTATGACGTTTCAGCTGTTGTAAAAATGTTTTATAAGACATTACGTTCATAACTCACCAAAATATATTCAAGTACGCATGGTTTGGTGGATAAAAGCCATTGGTTAGATCCAGTGACTTGACACAAAGAGTTGTGAGTTCAATACCTGGCTACAGCTGTGATAAACATAAAAATTTGTTGAGAGTTAAGTTAAAGAGAGACAAGTACATGACATCCGGAAGAGACATGGCGCATGGAATGAGAATGATATATATAGTGCATCGTAATCAAGGTTTTAGACCGAAATTACAAGCGCCTAAAGACGTGTACAAATGTAGTGAATTTGTCAATAAAGATTTATTAGATTGTTTATTTTTTTTATTTTTTATTTTTTTTAATCATCTCACCCCAAGCAAGGCATTCCACTGCCACTATTGCGCATGGGGCGACATAGGGGAAGGTAAAGAGAAGGAGTGGTTAGACATAGGGAATGTCAGGAGGAAGGTGACAGATGAGTAAGAATAGCGAGGATGAGGGTTGGGCAGATGGGAAGAGTGTTTGATAGAATGGGAGCAGGTTAGTGTGTTAGGAGGTGTCTATTGACCTTACATCTAAACTCCTGGAGATTGTAGCCGTCGGGGAAGCAATCGTGTGGAAGAGAATTCCACAGTGGGGAAGTGCGAGGAAAGAAACTGTTGGAGTAGAAGTTGCGGTTGCATTTTATAGGTTTCACTGTAAAATGGTGGGATCTAGTTGCTAATCTAGTATCTCGCGCAACTTATTTGTAGTAATTATTGTATTGACTACACAAAAAAAAAAAAAAATTGAAATGGTGTCGAGACATCAAATATCTTTTGTAATTAATTTGATGGCGCTGAAATTGAAAATGACCATACATTTTCTTGGTTAGGTAACGTTTTACTGAACAAAATGCCTCATTTTTTGGATAAAAATTTTTTCATTTGTTTTCTGTATATATGATATTGACCGATGGCAATATTTCTCAAAGTAAAATCGTAGAAACCTCTCAATTTGTATTTAAACCAAGAAATATTGATTTAAACCAAGAATTATTGAGAAATACTACTCTTTTAATAACAGGCCCTAAGTCTTTAAAAATAACACGATTAAATATGCCAAGACGAACAAATATTTTCACCAAATCATTTAATAAATTAAGAGCAGAAATAAAATCTTCGTGGACATAAAAACTATGGTAAACATTTTCTCTTTCTTGGTTGTCTGTTATGTTCAATGCTATGTACGTCATTTTTGATAATCTATCATTTGTCAGCCATCATTCGTTTGTCTCACCGTCCCTGGTAACGCTCTTCCATTATTTTGATATCCGGATGGAATCGTTCTTCTTGTTCATCACTCACATCACCACAATTATCCCGGAAATTTATGTAGATCAGTCAGTTAGTCAGTTAAGTGCCATACGTGATACACGCTTGGGCGATCATGTCTCGAAAGAGACATGACTGACTGGGCAGAAGATTATCCCACAGTAGGTTGCCATTGCTTTCTGCGGTAGACTGGTTGCCGACCAAGGCTATAGAACCCAGTCTGTCCTGCTATTTAACCCATAACTGGAAGGAAGAGACGGATTAATACCTTTCCCAAGGGTATTTGCGCGAAAGTAAATTATGTAGATAGCTATGTAAAAAATGAGCCTTAATGCTCATATAATTGTATTACTGATAAAATGTATTACAGATAAAGTTTATCAGTTACTTTGAATTTTGGCGATAAATTGGAAAAAATCGGTACTTCTATTTTAAAAGTTTTAACTCGAAAACACTTTTTTTTCTAATAAAATACTTTATTTCCAGTGGCTGACATAAATTGCTCGGCCTACCTGAAAGTTGATGGGTTTCTACGACCTTTATTAACTAAATGCTGTGATCAGCCAAGATCGTAAACTGATCTTTTTGCCAAAAATGAGTAATTTCAGTAGAGCAAAAACGGTAACTAACCATAAAAATCTAAGGTCATTTTCGGAATCAGTTCCATCAAATGAGTTAAAAACTTGTTCTGTTTTTTGGCGCCAGATATCCTGTTGACCAATGTTGTCGGAATGCTTTGTAAAACTCGGCTAATTGTCAATCGAGTCGATTCTCTGCGTCCTTGAGGGTGATGAATTATTCCCTCCTCCAAAGCCCTCACCGACGCGACATCACAAGCCTTCCGCTGCTCTATCATTATTTCAACATCGGGTTATTTTTGTACCTTATGCATAAAGTTTAATTGAAATATATTAGCTTCTTATATATAAACTATGTTTTTATTATCCATTAAATTTTCCGTATTTATCTGACACACACAGACATACACACGCACAAACACACAACCGTACACACACACACACACACACACACACACACACACACAATATATATATATATATATATATATATATATATTCTAGTCATATATTGTTAAATATAACGGACAATGAATGTCTATTATGTTTAATCATGAAGCCGTTCTAAACATCGTATTTTGGATTTGATTTCAGATGTAAATAAAGACAAAAATTGTCCAACATTTGGGTATTTTTTTATTATGCTGGTTCTAAGCTTTCGGCTTACATGAGCCATCTTCAGAGAGGTTACTGGGACGTTAACATAACGACATCCACCATCAAAGATGATTTTATTTTGTGTCGACATAAAAAATTACTATGAAACAATAACAGTCAGCGAATAGTTATCTATTCCGTGACTGCTATCGTTACATACCAATGTTTTATGTCAACACAATTTTTGTCTTAAATTAAAGCCAAAATACGATGTTTAGAACGGCTCATGATTAAACATAATAGAAATTCATTGTCTGTTATATTTAACAATATATGTTTAGAAAATTATTTGCTACTTTGATAACCTGGCGACTCGTCTGCAGCCACTTTCCCATCGTCGAAATGTGGCCTCCCTCTGTCTCTTCTATAAATACTTTCATGGCTTCTGCTCGGATGAGCTTAAGTCACTGATGCCTCCTCAACAGGTGTTTACCCGTTCAACCAGACTGGCAACTGGGTCCCACCCATTCACAGTCAGGTTAGCCAAACGCAGACGACAATTCTACTCCTGCAGCTTCCTCTCTCGCACTTCCCGCCTGTGGAACTCACTCCCGTATTCTTGCTTTCCTGACGGCTACGACCTCCAGAAATTTAAAAACAAAGTTAATACTCACCTACTAACCACTGGCCTCTAGCTCTCTCCCCTCCCCTGTATAACCTTCCCTTTCTCTCCGCCCATGTATCTGTCATTGCACCTGCTTTCTCAGCTTTCTATTGTTCCTTTCTAACTAGCTTGTACTCCTCACTCTTTTCTAATTAATCTTTTTACATTTATGTAACCCCCTGCACATCAGTGACGTTTCTGCCTTGCTCGGGGTGAAATGATTAAAAAAAGACACAAAAAAAACACCATATATATATATATATATATATATATATATATATATATATATATATATATTCTAATTCGGAATATCAGCCGATTACGCTACCTTGGTTTCTACCTTTCGGTATCTTCAGGCGGTTTATATTTACTGATAATCCAACATTTTTTCAAAAATTTAAATCTCTACATGTTCAATCTTTATTGAGCATTTTTTATACAACTGCTTACTAATTTTAAGAAGGTCGCATTTTACACGAGGTATAAAATTAGCAGTACATCGTGAACGATGTCACCCCTTAAAATTATCGTCAAAATAGGTCTTCAAAAGCCGCAGAATACGCGAGTATATATGGAATATATATCAGACAATATGGAAAACTACAATGTTGATATGATTTGCTGATCAAAAAGCCCTGTTGGCTGGAGCTTCAGAGTACGCCGACTGTACCTCTGCAGAGGGGTGATCTCCAAGTGAAGCATCCTGTGTATGACGATAAACTACATCCGAGTCCAGGAGAGACTGCATCCAGCAGCAAGGCCTCTAATTGGGAAGTTTTGAGGAGCATGAAACCACCTCTTAATTGCTGTTGTTTCCAGATCTACTCTGACTCGGGGTGATAACACCTGTTAGGGTCCCAGTTATGGGCAAATAGTTAACTCCCAAACTGGAATCATAACAGTATGAAAGTATAAAAATAGATTCTTATAGTGAAAATTCCAACAGTATCTATTTGGAGAAGAAAATATGAACGGCAAAACATTTATGATGAAAAAATATTACCAAGAGTAGATTTATGAAGAAAAAATATTATTAAGAGCACATTTATGAAGAAAAAATATTACCAAGAGTACATTTAGAAAGAAAAAGTATTACCAAGAGTATATTTATAAAGAAAAAAATATTACCAAGAGTACATTTATGAAGAAAAAATATTATCAAGTGTATATTTATGAATAATATTACCAAGAGTACATTTATGAAGAAAAATTATTATCAAGAGTATATTTATGAATAAATAATATTACCAAGTGTACATTTATGAAGAAAAATATTACCAGGACAACATTTAGAAAGAAAAAATATTACCAAGAGTAGATTTAGGAAGAAAAAATATTGCCAAGAGTATATTTATGAAAAAGAAATATTACCAAGAGCACATTTATGAAGAAAAAAATATTATCACGTGTATATTTATGAATAACTAATATTACCAAGAGTACATTTATGAAGAAAAAATATTATCAAGAGTACATTAAGATTATTAATATTAACAGCAATATACTTTGAAGGCAAAAATATATATACCAATAATACATTTGACTCTCAACAAAACCCTTTTTTACAAAAATACGTCAATGAAACATGATGTGCAAACTGATTCGTTACAAAGAATACATGTTCTGTTCATACGAATTTATTGTAAAAATCTTGTCGGCATTAAATAACACATTGAGGTTGCTATGCTATAAAATAAAACGAACTAAACCTTCTTTCTTTCATTTTAAAGAACCTTTTAAAAAATATAAACCCAGAAGTCATCTTGAATTTTCTAGAAAATAAAAACAACTTTTTTTCATCAAAACCTTACTAAATCAACTTCTCACTACAACCAAACATTAAAAAATATACCTTTAAAGCTCACCTTTTAAATAACCCACAGACGTTGATATGCCGTTAAATAAATCTCAAACTCAAACTGTTCATGATTCCATTTTGTTCGCTTTTTTTTCATTAAATGATTTGACATTAATTCACTAGCCCCAATGTTAGAATTAATCCAGTTTTGGTGACCAGGTGTTAGTGGAATAGATTTTTTTCCAGTAACAGATTTTTTGACCCCAGATTGATTACTCTCTGACAGACACAGCCCTTGCTTATCCGAGTGACGACAGATCCAGTAAGAGTTTTTGTTTTTAAACATTGAGATTTGTGGGTTTTTTTCATTTTTTAATACAAAACTAGAAGACATCTTCAGTTTTCTAAAATAAATAAAAAAATTAATAAAAGTTTTCATCAAAATCTGACTAAAACAACCTTCTCACTATAACCAAACATTAAAAAAATACCTTGAAACCCCAGCATTTTGGTATTAAATAACCCACAGAGGTGTTGATATGCCGTTAAACAAAGCTCAAACTCAAACTCACTACTCAGTCGTAAATGATTCAAACTCGCTGATTAAAATGTTATCAGAAAAATGACCTGTATTTCAACCAAATCTCCATTGTGAAGACAGCAAGTTAGTTATCTGATCGCTGGTCTTTTCCTTTTGCTGCAGCTTAATGCCTTTTATTTTAGTTATTGATACTTCTTGTCAATGCAATGAACATTGAAATTGGGTCCTAGGTACAACAACGCACCCCTCACACAAAAAATCACGTCACACATAAAAACCACTTCAGTCACCCAACAAAAAGCAAATCACCGTCTCCATCAACACACACACACCAAAAAATAGATTAAATTCAAGTTGTGGTGCATTGGATATCGGCTCGGAACGAATTCCAGTTGAATTCATTGCATTCACTTACGCGCAAATACCCTTGGGAAAGGTATTAATCCGTCTCTTCCTTCCAGTTATGGGTTAAATAACAGGACAGATTGTGTTCTATAGCCTTGGTCGGCAACCAGTCTACCGGAGAAAGCAATGGCAACCTACTGCGGGATAATCTTCTGCCCAATCAGTCATGTCTCTTTTGAGACATGATCGCCCAAGCGTGTATCACGTATGGCACTTGACTGACTGAAGGCAGGAACGCTACTATCGAGCAGGGGCTTACAGTGAGAGAAAAAACTGGGTACAGTGGGTATTGAAAACTGAAGAAAGGATAAAAGATGAACGAGATTCATTAAGATACAAGATGGCAGTTGACTTTGCATTGTAGCTATCGGGGAGCAAGTGAAACAAGAGAGTTCCACAGGTGGGAAGTGCAAAAAAAGAAACTATTAGAGTAGAAGTGGCTGTTACATTTAACTATTTCAATGGTAAAAGGGTGGGACCTAGATGCCAATCTAGTTGCACGCTTAAATTCTCGTGAACGGAGCCACAGGAAAGAAAAAAACTCCTTAGAGCTATGAAAACTAGAGCTATCACTGGTACGATTCTTGTTTACAATTTCCACACTTTTTCTATTTCAGTTTCCATGTCTTTATATGTTGACAGTTTTTTTCAAATTCCTTGGTTGCTATGTTACAATCCGCTGGACAAAACATATCAATAGGCAAGTTTTTTTCTTTTTGGTTTTTAACAATAATGTTCGGCTTATTTGCTTCAATTTTTCTGTCGGTGTAGATGGTGTAATCCCATAGAATGGTGACATCTTCTATTTCTGTAACCGGTGTTGGGTGATATTCATACGAGTGTTTCTTTACATGTTTTCCATAGTGTTTGCAAATTGTCCAGTGTAAATATTGCCCCACTCTATCGTGACGATTTTTATATTCATTAGGGGCAAGTACAGAACATCCTGAGATTAGATGGTCTATTGTTTCTTGGTATTTATCACAGAACCTGCATTTTGGATCCACATTATTATGTATAATATTTGCCTGAAAGTTCCTCGTGAAAAGACTTTGGACTTGCGCTGCAAGAATAAAGTCTTCGGTTTCAGACTTTAATCCAGATGCACGTAGCCGTCGATTATTATTATTATTATTATTATTATTATTATTATTGAAAAAACAATTCAAGTCATGAAAGGCAACATAAAAACAATCCTGTTTTAAGGAACTTCAAAGGGACCAAAATGATTTATTATGTTTTTTTTTTCATTTTTTTTATTTGACAGAGAGTATTCTAAATAACATACATTTCCCTTTGGTAGAGTTTAACTGCTCGCAAATGTGGAAAATTAAAAAAGATCAGTGATCGCTGTATAGAGACTCTTCAGATGATTGTATTTTAATTTTGTATTTAGTTTTATGAGTTCTTTCATAAATATATGATAAGATAATCACAAAATTTATCCAACATCTATTTTTTTTCACCCGTTCACCAAAATATTGAACAGATACATAGACAAATATGAATAGTTGCTATGAAAATATTTGTAGAAAAGACAGAGGAAAACTACGCCACGTTGGTGAGAAAGTGAGTAAAGTCGTGATGCCAAGCCAGGTCCGATTACATCGCAGGTCCTTTGGATTTTGTCGAGAAATTGGACCAGAGTTGCAGGAGTACCCGACCAGATATGGCAACAGTATCCATGCACAGTCGAAATACGTTGTGATTTGTCAGTTTGCGGCAGCGTTCACTTTACGCGGGGCCCGAGGTGTAAAGTTCTCTATTAAGCGCTTAGAGCTAGAACTAATCAAACTAAAACGTTGTCCTGGGATAAAAAATTCAGACAAGTAGCTTTTTTGTTGTTGTTTTCAGCTGTGACAAGGATAATTAGAAATGTCTTCGAAGAAGGGCGGCAGGCAGTTGATTATTTTCTGATATCAAAACAAGTTCTGATATTTAGTTATTTGGCCAGATTTTGTGAAGTGATGCACGCTGGTAAATTTTCAGCACCCGTTCGCGAAGATGCGCATGCGTATACAAAGGTTAGCATCCGAATAAGCCTATTATATGATTAGATTCAAAAGAGAGAAACAAAAGAAAGAAAGAAAGAAAGAAAGAAAGAAAGAAAGAAAGAAAGAATGAAAGAAAGAATGGGCGGTTTCATGCAAATCTCTTCATTTGAAAACGTTGCCGTAAACAAAGGGATTCCCAAACAAAGATTTCCGAAGAAAAACGAACAGGAATTGTTCTTGATATGAAAATGCACAGAGAGAGAGAGAGAAAGAGAAAAAAATTCTTCCATGGATAAGCTGCAGAATTTTGACAAAAAGAATCAAAGCAGAAAACCATTTTTTTGGCTTCGTACTCTTTGACCGAAATAAGGCAGTCGATCACCAGACAAAAACTAAGCGAACAGAAAACAATCCAAACAAGCTGATTTCGTTTAAGTTAAGAAGAAATATTAACAATGATCCCGTATAAGGCGCAGTTAACTTTCAACACAGGTTACGCAACCAGCGACGACCACGAAGATAAACGTGTTTATATATTTAGGTATTGTAACTATTTTACATTGTTGTCGTAATCTTTACTGCCATATTAACGACATTTCGACCGTTGTATGCTTCGGCTTTCTTCAGGGTTTGTCGATATTTCTTAGATGAAGCATTGTAACTATTTCCACTGTTGTCGTCATCTTTATTGCCATATTAACGACGTTTCAACCATTGTGTGCTCCTGCCTTCTTCAAGGTTTGTCTATATTTCTGAGATGAAGCATTGTAACTATTTACATTATTTACTTGGTTCGGAGTGTTGGCCTCATCTTTATAACCATATTCATGCCTCGGCCGTTCTACGTACCGGCATTAAATCTGATCCAGCACCAAGTATGGCGCTCATATTTTCTGAGCTTAAATGACTGAAGGTTTTCACAGGTTCATGTTTTTTGCTGATGAATTATGAGATATACACATTTATGCAAACCAACTGAAACGAAACGAATAATTTTTCCTAGGATTTTTCACACTTTCCCTGATCACGTCTACATCGTCTCTTGGCGTTGTTTTTCTCTTCCGAACGTATTTTCTTTTACGTTTTGGGTTGATGGATCAAGGATGTTTCTTCGCCTTGATGATACGACTGACAGTTGAAAGGCTGGTACAAACAACATCCGCGATCTCTCTGTAAGGCTTGCCAGTGTGTTTGTGCAGCGTTACAATTTTCGTAAGCTTCCTTGAAGCAACGTCCATTGAAAAAAATGGTTGCAAGATGACTAAAGGACAGTCAAGACAATAGTGTTTGGGCGTGATAAAAATCTGATGAAATCAGAGATGATGCAATATTTTTCAAGGCCAAACAATTTTCATCATACATCCTGAAAATAGATTCATATTACCACTGCAAATGACCTAATCTAAAGAAAGAACAGAAATCAATTACACCCTGTCACTCCAGTGGGTCTGAAACTGATCGTGTGGTGAAAGAAACGAAAGTAAAGCAGTTGTTTCAATGAATTTGCACAAGGATGTACGTCCCATTCTTGGGTCCCGCATTGCCTGACCTTAACTAGCTGGACTTCTCAATGGCACTGCAGAATATATATATATATATATATATATATATATTCTGCAGAATAAGCAAAACACCTGAAGAGTGTAGACATCAATCATAAACACTGCTTAGTTAAGTGAAAAAATTCACCACATTAATTCTATTAAAACTCTATGCAGATATCAAGCACTCTATGACAAAAAAAACCTTCTCATAAAAAATTCTTCCCTATAAGATATATATATATATATATTTTAATCATGTCACCCCGAGCAAGGAATTCCACTGCCACTATAGCGCAGGGGGTTACACAGGGCGATAGACGAGTTAGGATGTACATAGGGGGAGAGTTGGAGAGAATGAGAGGGTTAGTGTGTTAGGAGGTGTCTATTGATCTTACATTTAAACTCCTGGGGGTTGTAGCCGTCGGGGGGAGCAAGCATGCGGAAGGGAATTCCACAGGCGGGAAGTGCGAGAAAAGAAGTTGTTGGAGTAGAAATTGTGGTTACATTTCATCGGTTTCACTGTAAAAGGGTGGGACCTAGTTTCCAATCTAGTATCTCGTGCAAACTCACACCTAGGGGGCACCAGTGATTTAAGTTCATCAGAGCAGAAGCCATGAAAGTATTTATATATATATATATATATATATATATATATATATATATAATTCTGTTCACACCTATTATTCTATTTATAGCTATCATTTTCTCTCTCTCTCTCTCTCTCTCTCTCTCTCTCTCTCTCAAATTCTGTTCAGATCTATCTATCTGTATATCTCCATCTATTCATATTTATCTATGTATCTATTCAACTTTTTGTTGAACGGGTGAAAAAAATTATATGTTGGATAAATTTTGTGATTATCTTATCATATTTATGAAAGAACTCATAAAACTAAATACAAAATTAAAATACAATCATCTGAAGAGTCTCTATACGGCGATCACTGATCTTTTTTAATTTTCCACATCTGCGAGCAGTTAAACTCTACCAAAGGGAAATGTATGTTATTTAGAATACTCTCTGTCAAATAAAAAACAAGAAAAAAAAACATAATAAATCATTTTGGTCCCTTTGAAGTTCCTTAAAACAGGATTGTTTTTATGTTGCCTTTCATGACTTGAATTGTTTTTTCAATAATAATAATAATAATAATAATCGACGGCTACGTGCATCTGGATTAAAGTCTGAAACCGAAGACTTTATTCTTGCAGCGCAAGTCCAAAGTCTTTTCACGAGGAACTTTCAAGCAAATATTATGCATAATAATATGAATCCAAAATGCAGGTTCTGTGATAAATACCAAGAAACAATAGACCATCTAATCTCAAAATGTTCTGTACTAGCCCCAAATGAATATAAAAATCGTCACGATAGAGTGGGGCAATATTTACACTGGACAATTTGCAAACACTATAGAAAACATGTAAACAAACACTGGTATGAACATCACCCTGCACCGGTTACAGAAATAAATGTCACCATTCTATGGGATTACACCATCTACACAAACAGGGAAATTGAAGCAAATAAGCTGAACATTATTGTTAAAAAACCAAAAAGAAAAAAACTTGCCTATTAATTGATATGGCTTGTCCAGTGGATTGTAACATAGCAACCAAGGAATTCGAAAAACTGTAAACATATGAAGACATGGAAACTGAAATAGAAAAAGTGTGGAAATTGAAAACAAGAATCGTACCAGTGATAGTAGGAGCACTTGGAATGATAAAAAAAAAAATTGAACTGAAAAAATCCCTGGAAACCCCAGCTTAAGTGATATACAAAAAATTGTCTTGTTAAGTACAGCCCACACACCAAAGAGAACTTTGTCTATGTAACGCTAGGGATGTTATGGGAGATAGAAAAAAATCAAAACATGAAATGGAGCCATAACAACACGTCACGACCTGCCTTAGGTCTTTCCATAGACTTGGTAGGTAGTGCAGATAAAACAGAAATAGAATTATGAAGAAAATGAATAATAATAATAATAATAATAATAATAATAATCCTCTCTGTTATAATAAAGACTGTTGTGCATATATATATATATATATATATATATATATATATGAACTGAATCTATGGATCGTAATCGGACATGATGAATAAAGCAAGTAAAGAACAGGTAGAAAAATGTCTTTAGCCTAACACGTTTCCAAT
Organism: Ascarosepion bandense; assembly: GCA_037127315.1. NCBI lineage: Eukaryota > Metazoa > Mollusca > Cephalopoda > Sepiida > Sepiidae > Ascarosepion > Ascarosepion bandense. The sequence goes on along the minus strand of JBBBDQ010001462.1, from coordinate 7,177,267 downwards.
TAACAAGCTTCTCCAAAGATTTTTTTAAAGGCGAATCTTGTTAAAGTGAAACATGTTAGATTAAAGACAATATTCCCACCTGTTTCTTTACTTATTCAAGTCATATATATATATATATATATATATATATATATATATATATATATATATATTTTAACCCAAACCCGAGGAACCTTTCAGCCAACACTTGTCAAGGGTTACGTTGGCAAAATTATAAATGGGTATAGAGGAGGACACAACAAAAAGGGAATATTTGCAATACTGGGAGAAGATGGAATTCGTTTAAAAATAAATTTATTGAAAAAATATTAAGAAGTGAGGGGGGTGTAAACATATAAATCCCACAAGAGTGAAATAAAAAAGAAAAAATGTTACACTCACAAACTCGCCAGTAATTGCAAGGAGCGCAAGAACTGCTCTTTCTGCCTGCACAGGCTCGGCTGCTGGATTTTTAGGCAAATGGCCTCCAAAACACGTAGATGTTATGCCGATCGAGCACTGTGCAAGACAGAAAACCAATTGTCCTCATAGGAGGAGGCACAAACTTGATTATCCAGCAGGTGTTGGCCGATTGCTGAATCCAACACAGCTTGAGTTGTTCTTGTATTGCTATGGGAATTGCCTAAACGTATATTCGCGGGGACATGCTGCGCAACCCGCGTCTCCAACCTCAGATTGGTTCGTCCTATATATGCTGCATCGCAACAGCACTTAAATTTATACACAACAGAACTTTTACGAAAATAGGACAACCGATCCTTAACGAAAGATGGAAACACAGGCCTTGTCTTAAAAACAACACGCAACTGCACTGAAAAATAACCCGACGAAATACTAGCCGAAACTTTGTCAGTAACAGTAAGACATTTTCTTCCAAGCCAGGGTAATTTGAGATACAAAGGACAGCGACTTGGCCCTTCAACCTTTGGTTCTTTAAACCGTTTAATCTTACGAGCAATAACCCGTTTTACCAAATTAATGGGGTACCCGTTCCCTTCAAAAATATCTTGCAAGCGTGTTAATTCGCTGGCCAAGCTTTCAGGAGAACAAATATTAAGGGCGCGGTGAACCAAAGTTTCTATTAGGCCAATTTTACGGGATTTAGGGACAAAAGAGTTCCAATTAGTATATAGACCGGTAAAAGTCGGTTTACGAAACACAGAAGTCACGAAAACCTCGTCCCGTCGCTGAACATAGACATCTAAAAATGGAAGACCCCCATCCTTCTCTATCTCCATAGTAAACTGAAGAGATGGATGTAGGGAGTTTAGCTGAACTAAAAAATTTTCAGCTTCAGATGTGTTATTAAATAATGCGAAGGTGTCATCAACATAACGTCGATAAATAAGTGGCTCATTAACCTTCTCAAATAACACATGTTCATAATATCCTACAAAGATATTAGAAAGAACAGGACCCAAAGGACTCCCCATAGCGACACCGTCCGTCTGTGCATACATTGTCCCGTTGAAACTGAACTCGACTCCCTCAGTAGCCAACCGCATACACTCTAAGAAAATTTCTTCAGGAATAATTGCAGGGCCAAAATTACCTCTGTACAACATGTCAGCACAAATGTTTATACTGTCTTTTAACGGGACGTTAGTGTATAAACTGACAATGTCAAAAGAGACCATAAACGTATTATCTTGAGGAAAACTCTAAATTTCTAACGAAATTAGAAAAACTAAAAGAGTCGAGGACATTATATGTAGACAGTGCATCAGACAGAGGTTGGATAATCTCTCACTTGGCCAGCTCATGCTGTATTGACCCTACCATGGACAGTATGGGTCTAAGGGGAACTCCTTCCTTATGGACTTTTGGAAGGCCATACATTCTGGGTCGCTGAGAGCCCACGGGCCTAATCCTGTTATAGATGTCTTTAGAAATTAAATTTTGCTTATATAAAGACAGAAGCCAACGTTGAATTTTGGCTTCTGTCTTACCGGTGTTGTCAAATGTATCGGCAGGACCGATAACAGTGAACTTAGAACGATCATCTAAGATATTATACATTTTAGAATGATAATCGTCTTGATTTAATATAACAACACCAGCACCCTTATCTGGCTTGGTAATGTAAATGTCACCACGAGAACGTAAAGACCCAATTGTACGGTAATGCACACTACGCCAGTCAAGAGAATCTTTATCACAGCTAAGCGAGGTGTACTCAATAGCAGACTCAAGCAACTTAGCTTTTACCTCAGAACACTTTTCGGAAGATGTTGGAACATGATGAGTAATTTGCGAGTATAATAACTCGATCTCAGAGAAAATCTGTTCCTTATTAATCTGAGAAGGAGGTACACAGAAATCTAACCCACGAGAGAGAACTGAAAGTTCAATCCCAGTGAGACTTGTGCTGGAAAAATTGAAAATATGTCGATGTAAATTACCAGACACTGAACCATACCTTCTTGTTATCAGGTACTCCAAGTACTTACTATTTCTCTCGCTAACAGATTTATCTTGGCGTAGCCTAAGATTGACTAAGTAACGGGAGAAACGGAAAAAATAAAAAAAATATTGATCTTTGTCTTAATTTCATTCAAAATTGAACGAAAAGTGCGCAAGGACCTGGCTGAGCGATCAAATAATTTGTCTAATTCCTACCTAATGAGCGAGTGTTCAATGGAGGTACCAGTAGTTTAATTCTGGTTAATCTGTGCTGGATAAAGGGGGGAACAACACCACAGGACAAACAAGATCTGAGAAAAGATCGTCTGATTCTCAGATTATTAACCCTATGCCAAAGTTTTAAAACTTGATTAAGTTGGCCAATAAACTGACTGAGGTACCTTAGACGAAAATATAGAAACAAAGATTTGTACCCGCAGAAATAACTAATAGCCTTAAAGAGAGTGGACGTCATTTTAACCCAAACCCGAGGAACCTTTCAGCCAACACTTGTCAAGGGTTACGTTGGCAAAATTATAAATGGGTATAGAGGAGGACACAACAAAAAGGGAATACTTGCAATACTGGGAGAAGATGGAATTTGTTTAAAAATAAATTTATTGAAAAAATATTAAGAAGTGAGGGGGGTGTAAACATATAAATCCCACAAGAGTGAAATAAAAAAGAAAAAATGTTAAACTCACAAACTCGCCAGTAATTGCAATGAGCGCAAGAACTGCTCTTTCTGCCTGCACAGGCTCGGCTGCTGGATTTTTAGGCAAATGGCCTCCAAAACACGTAGCTGTACCACGTAGCTTCTACCATTTGAATATGTGCAATCACAAAAAAAAAAACAAGCTAATAACCGACTTTAAAATAAAGATACCAATACAGCCCTAAATAATTAAAAATAATAGCAATTTTTATTTATCATAGTTTCACACAAACCCCATCATAAATACATATGTGCGTACGAGAAATCGACAACTGTCCGCGCGTTGACATCGCTATACTATTTGAATACGCCAACCGAATGCGTATGTATGTGCGCAACGGCACACATATACCTATATATGTCAAGTCCCATACGGTTCACATACATGTTTGTATGAGCTCGATGGGCGGGCGCGCTCGTGTGTGTGTGTCTTTGCGCACGTCAGTGGGTGTACAAATGTGTATATATGTCTGCGTCTGTCACAACGATAAATTTTCCCCCCACTTCCACAAAAATACACCAATATACGCAGCCCTACATATAGCCAATTTTTAAAAAAATTTTAATCAGTTTGTCTGATGATCGCAAGAGCGTGAAACCCAGGGTCACAAACTCACACCTATCTATATGAACATGTCAGCTCTATCACTGATATTGAGCGCTTTCAAATAAGTACCACGCATATATAATACATAAATGATATAATATACATAACAAATTGCATATACAGGGTTTGGCACTCTGGCCTCCTATGCAAACTACGCGGTTATGGTATTACCGGTCGCCTGTTTGACCTAATCCAATCTTTCTTAAATCACCGCAAAATGAAGGTCGTTCTGAATGGGCGTGCCTCTTCGTCCTACAGCACGAATGCTGGTGTCCCACAGGGCTCTATCCTGGACCCGACGCTCTTCCTTATTTTCATCAACGACCTCCCAGATGAGATCAAGTCCCAAGTAGGCATCTACGCAGATGACACTACAATATACTCCCGCACCAGTAAGAAACCTGTCGTGGCGAACAGACATAATCTCGCTGCTGACCTTGAACGGGATCTACACTCTGTGGTGAACTGGGGCAAGAAGTGGCTTGTCAATTCATCTAAGACCAAGCTGTTGTCTGTCAACCACTACAGGCAACCTCTTCTGCCTCCCATAAGCATGGACCAAGTGATTCTCCTTAAGAGTAATACACTACGCCTCCTCGGACTTACCCTGTCCTCAGACCTCAAATGGAACCACTATATTGAATCCATAGCAAAATCTACTGCTAAGAAGATTGGGTCACTATGTCGATCCAGGATGTTTTTTCCACCTGAATCCATCCTGCAGATATACAAGTCAACCATCCGTCCGTGCATGGAGTACTGCTGCCATTTATGGTCAGGTGCCCCTGCCGTTCTCCTCAGTGTTCTTGACAGGCTCCAAAGGAGAGTCTGTAATGTGATAGGTACTGATCAGGCGGCTCGACTGCAGCCACTTCCCCATCGTCGAAATGTGGCCCCCCTTTGTCTCTTCTATAAATACTTTCATAACTTCTGCTCAGACGAACTTAAGTCACTGATGCCTCCTCAACAGGTGTTTACCCGTGCAACCAGACTGGCAACTGGGTCCCACCCATTCACAGTCAGGTTAGCCAAATGCAGACGACAATTCTATTCCTGCAGCTTCTTCTCTCGCACTTCCCGCCTGAGGAACTCGCTCCCGTATTCTTGCTTTCCTGACGGCTACAACCCCCAGAAATTTAAATGCAAAAATCAATACTCATCTACTAACCACTGGACTCTAGCTCTCTCCCCACCCCTGTATAACCTTCCCTTTCTCTCCACCTATGTATCTGTCATCGCACCTGCTTTCTCAGCTATCTATTGTTCCTTTCTAACTAGTTTGTACTCCTCACTCTTTTCTGAGTAATCTTTTTACATTTATGTAGCCCCCTGCACATCAGTGGCGTTTCTGCCTTGCCCGGAGTGAAATGATTAAAAAAAAAAAATATATATATATATATATTCAAAACACACACACACACACACACACACACACACACATATATATATATATATATATATATATCCTATCACGCTCAAGGGGTTGTATTATTATTATTTCCATATGTCCTAATGTAGATAGATTAATATATATGTTACCGTCATTTTTGACCTGGGGGTTTTCAAACTGTGGTCCGCGGACCACAGGGGGTCCGCAAGGATAAGATAGGGGGTCCGTGAATTAACTCATCACGTGAAATTCAAAGTATAAATTTTTAATGTCTGGATATTTATTTTTACTTATTAATGTTATCAAATGAAAATTTAAATTTATCAATTTAAAGTAAGCTTAAAACCAGTTTTTACGACGTTAATGCTAAGCTATAAGCCATTTTTAGTAAAAATTCATGTATAAATTTCATAAGCGTTTATAGTGGGTCCCTAGACTAAAACTTGAAATATAAATGGGTCCGTAAGTAAAAAAAGATGTGCGTTGTGGTACAGTGGATATCGGCTCGGAACGAGAAACCGGGAAGTCGAATTCGAATTCCAGTTGAATCCATTGTATTGACTTACGCGCAAATACCCTTGGGAAAGTATTAATCCGTCCTTCCAGTTATAGGTCAAATAGCAGGACAGATTGGGTTCTATAACCTTGGTCGGCAACCAGTCTACCGCAGAAAGAAATGGCAACCTACTGCGTGATAATCTTCTGCCCAGTCAGTAAAGTCTCTTTCGAGACATGATCGCCCAAGCGTGTATCACGTATGGCACTTAACTGACTGACTGAAGTAAAAAAAGGGGTCCGTAAGTCAAAAAGTTTGAAAACCCCTGTTTTAGACGGCATAACGATTTAAATATTTTGTCGGTACGTGCCCACTCGTAATATAATAAAGTTGGAGGGAGAAGAAATGGCTTCTTACATTTCCCATGCATATTTACTCGGAATTGAATATAACGAATCTAACGAGAATTAGAATTCTGCTCTTCGAATAACAATTCTGAATCATTATTCATTACACCAGCCTCACAACAAACTTTACGGCATCACGTATTACCAAGAGATCATCCATCGCGGTTTAACTTTGGTCATGGTACGGGAACCGGTGTTTCAACGTGATGTGGCCGTCAGCCCATTATAAAACCTATCCTAGCTTATGGTATCTGAAATTCCCAGGCGTTCACCCATCTAGGTACTGATCAGACTCGATGCTGCTTAACTTCGGTAATCGTACGGGAACCGGTGTTTCAACATGATGTGGCCGTCAGCCCATTATACTCCCTATTATAGCTTATGGTAGCTGAAATTCCCAGGTGTTCACCCATCTAGGTACTGACCAGACTCAATGCTGCTTAACTTCGGTAATCGTACGGGAACCGGTGTTTCAACATGATTTGGCCGTCAGCCCATTATACTACCTATCCTAGCTTATGGTAGCTGAAATTCCCAGGTGTTCACCCATCTAGGTACTGACCAGACTCGATGCTGCTTAACTTCGGTAATCGTACGGGAACCGGTGTTTCAACATGATGTGGCCGTCAGCCCATTGTACTCCCTATCCTAGCTTATGGTAGCTGAAATTCCCAGGTGTTCACCCATCTAGGTACTGACCAGACTCGATGCTGCTTAACTTCGGTAATCGTACGGGAACCGGTGTTTCAACATGATGTGGCCGTCAGCCCATTGTACTCCCTATCCTAGCTTATGGTAGCTGAAATTCCCAGGTGTTCACCCATCTAGGTACTGAGCAGACTCGATGCTACTTAACTTCGGTAATCGTACGGGAACCGGTGTTTCAACATGATGTGGCCGTCAGCCCATTGTACTCCCTATCCTAGCTTATGGTAGCTGAAATTCCCAGGTGTTCACCCATCTAGGTACTGACCAGACTCGATGCTACTTAACTTCGGTAATCGTACGGGAACCGGTGTTTCAACATGATGTGGCCGTCAGCCCATTATACTACCTATCCTAGCTTATGGTAGCTGAAATTCCCAGGTGTTCATCCATCTAGGTACTGAGCAGACTCGATGCTGCTTAACTTTGGTCATCGTACGGGAACCGGTGTTTCAACATGATGTGGGCGTCAGCCCATTATACTACCTATCCTAGCTTATGGTAGCTGAAATTCCCAGGTGTTCACCCATCTAGGTACTGACCAGACTCGATGCTGCTTAACTGTGGTCATCGTACGGGAACCGGTGTTTCAACATGATGTGGCCGTCAGCCCATTATACTACCTATCCTAGTTTATGGTAGCTGAAATTCCCAGGTGTTCACCCATCTAGGTACTGACCAGACTCGATGCTGCTTAACTTCTGTAATCGTACGGGAACCGGTGTTTCAACATGACATGGCTGTGAGTTCCTGAACAAGGAGGACTAAACTGTCAAATGGAATGGTAAAATTTATTGTTAATTTCAAAACAACAAATATGAAAGTACAACAGAACAGGTAAATTCTTCATTGAACAACAAATTGTTTATTGAACAACAAAGTCTTTATTAAACCACAAATTCTTTATTAAACTGTTTCTTTCCCAATTTTTCTCGCACCATCAAGCTGGAATCGAACTCCGACGTGAAACTAAATCTGACCAGTCAGTGAAAAATTTGCTATGGGGCCGTGGCGTATCTTTACAATTGATAGCTTAATAATTTTGCTCCTCAATGAGTCCAATATGTTTGTAGCTTTTTATAAGATTTCGTGAAGTAGAATATGGATAGTACGAGTAGCAGAGAAAGTTTTGCGATGTCTCACCTTTAATTGGTGTCCCAGGAATACGATTTCTTGGCAGGGATGGTTAATTCACGGTTAGTGAGGATTAATACATTATCCACCATTAATCCGATGTTTTACCATGCTAAGTAGCAGTAAAGTCTTAGGAATATGCAAAGATTATATAAGCAGCGAACATTTCCCCATTTTATCAAATTCATGTCAGTGCGCATGCTCAAACGATAGTTTCCTGTAATCTGTACGCAGCCATTTTCTTTCAAGTGAATAATTGAGCTCGTTGTGCATAACATTCAGTGAAAGCGTCCTTAATAATGGAAGGTAATGCATATAGATTATTGAGTATGAAGCAATGATTATTAAACGAAAGACGGGAATGATACTTAGTGAAATGATCGTAACGTGGCCTAAAATGTTTGCCTCGGCAGTCAGTGTTCAACAATAATAACGGTATAACAGCGCTTGTGGGTATCAAATCGACATCAATTAAACGTATTTTTAAAAATATTAAAAATACCATACATATATTTATATAGAAATTATGGATTTATTTATAATCCGATATTTAATTATTTCAAATGTTATTGCAGTGGACATTTCTTACTCGAAATTGACGCCTCAATTTTTAAAACTGTGTGACAAATCAGTTGGCAAATGTTTTCCGTGAATTGCAAAATCATATTACCCTTTGTATTGCTAATGATGGAGGACATTTGGAAACTTAAATAAAATTTCAATAAAACCTTAAAAAATATAGATTTACTTCTTTCTAATCCTTTTTACAAATTATTTCTATCGCAAATACAAATAAAATTATAAATTTTTTAAAGTGAACACAAACTTTATGGACACCTGTATATATATATATATATATATATATATATATGTGTGTGTGTGTGTGTGTGTGTGTGTGTGTCCAAGATAAGCTGTAAAATTCAACATGCCAAATTAATACTTTACGTTTTAGTTTTTAATTTTTCGCATTTTTTCTAGAAAGGTACTTGATAATATTTACCAGTTTAACCCCATTTTTCAGTAATATTTTATTAGGACCCAGATTTGAACTTCCGTTAAATATTTTAAGCCGTCTTCTTAAAACAAACAATCTTACCCAAATCTCAAGCAAAAAGAAAAATCCTCACGTTTTGGTTTCCATGACATAAAATTTCTCTGTCCGCTGATTGGTCAATAAGTCGGTTTCATATTTTTTCTCACCGCCTCTTTCATGTCACATGGTTGCATTCGTAAATTGCTTGACGTCGCCTTTCACAAGAACAATGTCTTTCCTGAAAAGCTCGGTATTTTCACGGCTTCAAAGCGCCCTCAGGTGACAAACCTGTTTTTCAACTTCTTCAAAACAAAATAAAAATGCTATTGTTAGTTCAACTGCTAAAATACGCTTTAAAATATCATCTTACGAGAACGAAACTTCAGAAATTAAACCGTAAACGCTAGCTTTAGTTTCACTTGACAATTAAGACAGTTTTGTTGACCTTTACTAAAGCGATTAGAAAGAACTTCCCCAGAATTCAGAATAGTTTAAAAAATATTTGACAAAAAGAAGTCCGGATTCACTTTTCTCCGTTTCATTTATTTATTTATTACTAATTTACACATGGTAAAATTTGATCAGAATAAAATATTTAATTTTTATTATTAGTCGAAGTCAACTATTATTACCGAGTGGATCCTTGCCGTAAAGAATTACGGCACAAGTATTTATATCAATATGCCGTCTAAATGACATGATCAGATCAAATGGTAGCTTCCCCTATAGATAGAGGTCGCTGGTTCGAATCCTGCCGAATGGCACATATTTTTGTAATAAATATTTATCGTAAATAATCAGGCCGGTAGAAATAAATATATAATAATGTTTCATTAAAAACAGAATATCTACTTAAATACGAGTATCGATAAAAAATAATGTTCAAACAATTCATTTCATATATATATATATATATATATATATATATATATATATATATATATGCACCCAAATAAATTCACAACGGCTTTATTATATATATATATATATATTCTTAACTACTCAACGTCATAATTGCTGCAAAAAATAAAATAATAGCCTAATGTTAAAGAGCCAACATGCAGCAAGAACCTTCATAAATGGTAGTAAAGAGAATGATGTAAGCCGACGTTGCTCCACTACTGTCACTCTCTCCATAAGCATGACAAGAGGAATATATATATATATATATCCCGCCTTTCATGCATTTGCATGAATGTAGTGGTGGCAATTTCAAAGTTATACCTATTTACCAAAATACAGACAACGAAACGAAAAAATACAAGCCTTCGCTCAACAGAACAACATGAAAAACACACACATCAAAAAACATACAGACACACACATGCATACACACAAATACATACACACACACCAAATTCAAATGATAACCCTAAACATGAAAAAAAAATCAGATGACCCATAAAAAACAATTCTAAAACATAAAGATGAAATCAAGTTTGAATGGCGTAGCTTAAAATAATGTAGGCATGCATAAAGAACAGTCACACACAGACTCACAAACTGCTTTATATATATATATATATATATATATATATATACTGTGGTCTTTATTATAATAATATAATTATTGTTTCTATTATTTTAATTTAATACTTTTTCTATCTAGTACATATCTACATAAAAATAGTAATATTATGGTGAATCTTTATTTGTGTCAACTATTATTAAATTTTTTCTCTATATTTCTGAAATGATGTATTGTAATTGTTTACATTGTTGCCTTCATCTTTATTGACATATTCACAATGTTTCAGCAGCTGAACGTTAGGACCTTCTTCAGGTGATTGAAATTTTGGACTGAACCTTTGATTTCCTTCACTGGGGTAGATTGTTCTCGTTCCATGAGTCATGCTACTTCCAGATGTCTCAGTTATCTCTATTTCACTAAACTCTAAGTTTTCTGTTCACCACTGTTGTAGTCAGGTCAGTTATTGAACTCGCAACTGTTTGGGTTAAGTCATTGTGTCCAACTAACACTTCTAGCCACTTTCCAAAACAATATGTTTTTTATCGGAAAATGACGTTAAAATTTCCAATATTAATCTTTGTTTAGTTGATACCATAAAAACAAGAATTTAACCAAAATTTTGAACGTTCTAAAAAGGATCAAAAATATAAATTAATAATCTTTTTTTATGATTTCACCCCAAGCAAGGCAGAAATGTTACTGGTGCGCAGGTGTTTACTGTGAGAGAATAAAATAGGTACAGGGGATGTTGAAAAAAAGATAAGAGATAAATGAGAATCAATTAGCTAAAAGATGGCAATTGACGTTACATTTAATCTTTTGGAGATTGTAGCTATCAGAGAAGCAAGCAAATTGAAGGGAGTTCCATCAGGGAGAAGTGCAAGAAAGGAAAATGTTAGACTAGTGTGAGCTATGAATGCAAGAAATATTATTTTCGTATTTCTATAAGGCATGAGCTACCAGTGATCCTTTCAATGAATTTACCAAAAGCTTTTTTCCAGGGCCCCAGTCACAACTGGGATAACTGATGTCTTCATATGTCTCATTTTTTGGATTTCCAGTTCAAGATTCTTGTATTTTGATAGTTTTTTCGTAAATATTTTCTAAGTTATTTTACAGTCTGTAGGGACTGCCATGTCACAAAGGTATATCGTGCACATGCATTACAGCCAAATGTGTACGATATGATGAGAAGCTTTGATTATTATTATTATTATGTTGTCATTTTTCATCATATTTCGATTTCTGCTATGGTCGCACTACCAACCAAGTCTGCGGGAAGACCTAAGGCAGATCGTGGCGTGTTGTTGTCTCCATTTCATGTTTTTTTCTATTTTTCCCATCATCCCTAGCGTTACATAGACAAAGTTTTCCTTAGTGTGTGGGCTGTACTTAATAAGACAATTTTTTGTATATATCTTAAGCTGGGGTTTCCAGAGATTCTTTCAATGTGTTGTTTTGTTCCATTTTTTCTAATTCCAAGTGCACCTACTATCACTGGCACGACTCTTGTTTTCAATTTCCACATTTTTTTTAATTTCAATTTCCAGGTTTTTATATTTTGACAGTTTTTCGAATTCCTTGGTTGTTATGTTACAATCCGCTGAATCACCTTGAAATATCCCTCTTTTGATGTTTATTTCACCAGACTTATAGGTTCCATTTATATGATTGAGGCAAAGGGTTGTTTATTATTATTATTATTATTATTATTATTATTATTATTTCCTCTGGTCTCTGTTGTGTACCGGTTTCCTTCTGGGTCCCAACCAGAGACGTAAAGTCAGAAATGCAAGATGTCATTTCCAACTGAATATTTTTGTAATAAAAATAAAACAAACTAAACACACACATTTTACAAGATAAAGCCTTTCGTGAAATATTTTTTACCCCAAGCGAGGCAGAACCGCCACTGGCTTGTAGGGGCTTACAGTGAGAAAGAAAAAAATCAAGGTATAGGGAATGTCGAAGAAAAGATACGAGATGGATGGGAATCAAGTAGATAGAAGACGACAACTGACGTTGCATTTAAACTTTTGGAGATTGTAACCATCAGTGAAGCAAGCAAATAGAAGTGAAGTCGACAAGCGAGAAGTGCAAGAAAAGAAACTGTTAGAGTAGAAGAGGCTGTTACATTTAACTATTTCGACGTTAAAAGGATAGGAGCTTGATACCAATCAAGTAGCACGAGTAAATACATATGGTCGAAGCACCAGGGGAAAAAAAGTTCGTCAGAGTAGTTGTCATGAAAATACTTGTAGAAAAGACAGAGGGTCGCCACATCAGTCGGCGAGAAAGTGACTGAAGTTGAGCTTCCAAGTCAGAATTGATTATATTATAGATCCTTCTTTGGATTTTGTCAAGGACTAAAGATGAATAGCAGGAACACCCGACCAAATACGGCAACAGATTTCAATGCACGGTAAAATGTTAGAATTATAAATGTGCAAAATGGATTTTAACGAGAAAACCCTTTGTTTTTTCTTTAATGATAACATACAAATTTTGACAATAAAACTTTTAAAAATTAATTTCGGGTCATTTTTTATCATGGTAGGCTCATTTTTAGCGAATCTGTAGGGGTATAGATTACATTAGTAGTAATATTATCTTTAATTTTTAAGATTAGTTAAAGTATCGTCAGCCAATATTTTTTGAGTAGAATTTCTTTCATCTTAATTCCACTTGATTTTTATTTAATAAACTTAGCAGAATTATTATCTTAAATTTTACTAAATAAAGCATTACCAATCACTTTTTGACTCGTACCTTTTACATTTTAATTCCTGTTGTTTTTCAACACAACGACTTTGGCCGTCATTTTACAACCATTCAGTCAGTAATGTGGTACACGCTTAGGCGAAAAGTTGCATAACTACCCGAGCAAAATATTTTCCTGCAGTAAGTTGCCATTACTTTCTGCAGTAGACTGGTTGCCAACTAAGGCTATAGAAACTAATCTGTCCTGTTATTTAACTCATAGCTGGAGGGAAGAGACGGATTAATATCTTTCCCACATTCTTACTAAACCAATACAGGACCAATGACATTGCAGAATCTTCTTTGGGTTTTATCAAGAATCTCTAAATATATAGCCAGATCAGATCAGATGCGGCAGCAATATTCAAAGCAAGAGTGAATGATAGACTTATAAACATGTAAAATATATTCTAATGGGAAAACTTGTCTAACACGACAAAGTGAACCAATTTTCCTAGCTGCGGATCTAGCAATTGATTCAATATAATATTTCTACTTCATGCCATTCATCTGAGGGTTCTCGACAGTCTCCAAAGGAGAATCTGTAACGTGATTGTTCCCGACCTGGCCGCTCGACTCCAGCCACTTTCTCACTGGCAGGAGGTGGCGCTTCCCTCTGTCTATCCTACAATTAATTTCCCGGCTTCTGCTCCGACGAGCTTAGCTCACTGGTCCCCACTCCACAAGAATTTACTCGAGCAACCAGACTGGTAACAAGGTCAAATCAACTAAATGCAGCTGCCACTTCTACTCCAGCAACTTCCTTTCTCGCACTTCCCGACTGTGGAACTCTCTTTCGTATACTTGCTCCCATGACGGCTACAATCTCCAAGAATTTAAATGCAATGTCAATTCCCATCTCTTGTCCACTTGACTCCAGTCCTTCTCTCGTCCTTTCCCCACCACCTCGTGTAACGTGTTCTTTTTCTTTTTCACTCTACCCTCGCAACTGTCTTCACACTGGCATTCCCATCCGGCTCTTGCCTTTTCTCCGACACCCTCTGTATCTGGTTTGTCTTTCTTTTCACTCTTCTCCTGCTTAAACTTTCACTCTTCTCTTATGTAGCCCCCCTGAGCACCAGTGGCGGTGCCGCTTTGCTTAAGGTGAAACCATTAAAAATGGCAGCACAAAACTTATCAGAAGACTGATTTTAAATCTCACATTGGCTACTTACATGCGTTTTTCTTTGCAGTTTTTAGATTACTTATTCTAATTATCTTTTACAATTCCTGTTCTGTCAGCCATATATATATATATATATATATATATATATATATATATATATATATATATCAGTTGCACCAGACCAGATGTGGTCGCTATATTCAAAGCAAGGGTGAATGATAAGCTACATACTACCGAAAAGATAGTCACTGAGATGCCAGATCAGCACCAATAACATTGCAGATTTTTCCATGAATTTATCAAGAAATTTCTAAATATATAGCCTGATCAGATAAGATCAGATCAGATGTGGTATCAATATTCAAACAAGAATGAATGGTAGAGTTATAAATAAATTATGGCAAGATGAAGTGTTTCACGCGACACAGGGAACCAACTTTCCTAGCTGCAGACCTAGCAGTTGTTTCTATAAAACAATATATATATATATATATATATATATATATATATAGGCTGGTCTCTTCCGGCAAACTGAAGACTTTGCCTGAAGAGGCCAGCGTGGTCGAAACCTAAGTAGCAAGTAAGTCGTGTGTGTTCTGTTCTTTGACATATTTTTAGCTCCGCATATTCAGTTGTTTAGATCGTGCATTGAGCACTTTCATTTGATCTACCGTCAGCTGGTCCAACTAACCACTATTTAACGAGTGTGGGTATATATATATATATATATATATATATATATATATATATATATATATATATTTTTAATTATTTTAACAATTTTTTTAAATTAGCATTAATTTTTAAAATTATAGTATGAGCAGTTATTTTTTCAAATTGTATTAAATCTATGATGTACAATTTTTTTGAAAACGTAAAGATATCTCAGTATATTTGAAATTAAATTTTATACTTAAATTTTTCGATGTTTTTCTAAGAGAACAGTTAGGTGGCTTGAGACGCTGCTATTACGATAAATTGAGTCAACATTTATTTCTCGTGATACCGTATTTCCTTTTATTGTATCTCTTTGTCCTTTCTTTTTCTCTTCTTGCTTTCCATTCAGTTTTTTCTGTTTCCCCGTTTTTATTTTTTTTATTTTTTTCTCTTTTCTTTTTTCTTTTTTTTCTCTTCTTTCCCTTAATCAATCGTCTATCTTTTCTTTATCCATGCTTTCCTCTTTCTTTGGGGTTCTTTTCGAATGAGCGAGAAATATTCGTAAATAACCGTTACAAATGTCTATGCTAATATGGACATGTGCGTGTCTATGTAAAATAAAAGAAAAGAAAAAAAATAAAAAAATTTTCGGGGCGGGGGAAATATTTTGAGGACCAACTGTTGTACCATTTGGGTCTGACGAGCCAACATCAGGACGCGGTGAAATATTTATTACCCATTGTAATAATCTAAAATCTTTTATATATATATATATATATATATATATATATATATATATATATTCATCTGGGATTTCAATCATTATATTCAACTCATCTGTAAATATATATATATATATATATATATATATATATATATATGCCTTCTGCGCAAACTCCAAGGTTATGGTATCCCTGGACGCTTGCTTTTTTTTATCCAATCGTTCGTATCAAATAGCATAATGAATGTTGTCTTGAATGAGCACGTCTCCAGATCCTATCACATGAATACGGGTGTTCCCCAGGGCTTCATCCTAGGCCCGACATTCTTTCTGATCTTCATCAACGATTTTTCTGATGTGCTCAAAGCCCAAGTAGGCATTTATGCTGACGACACAATCATTTACTCACACGTCAGTCAGAAATATACCAAGGTGCACAAAGATAACCTTACCGCTGATCTTGAGAAGGTCCTCCAATCTGTGGTGGACTGGGGTAAGAAATGGCTCATAAACTTTAATGATTCTAAAACAAAGCTGCTATTCGTCAACTACCATAAAAAGTGGAATGAAAGGACTATCTTCAGGGAAAGTTTGTCTACTTTCCCTTAAGATCCAATTTGGTGAAACCTTGGTAGGTTCGTTGGCTCTCTAGGTTAGTTATTTACTATATATATATATATATATATATATACCCCAAACAAAGTAAATAACTAACCTAGACTAAGGCTTCAATTTCACCAAATTGGATCTTTAGGGAAAGTTTGTCTACTTTCCTTTAAGATCCAATTTGGTGAAACCTTGGAAGGTTCGTTGGCTCTCTAGGTTAGTTATTTACTTTGTTTGCTCTACTTGCGTATTGAGCGCTTTTTTGTCTTAGGTTACTCGTCTCGGTTTTTTTTTCTTTGGGCTGTGTACTTTGACTGATGTTCAAGTGCTTAGCTCGTTCTTTTTTATCACCATTTTTTCCTTCCGCGTATATGCTCGGAGGGTTTTTCGAAACGAGTATTACGACAAGTTTACATATATATATATATATATATATATATATATATATATATATATATATATATATATATATCGAGGCAGTAGATAATTTTCTAAACGTATATTGTTAAATATAAGAGACAATGAATGTGTATTAGGTTTAATCATGAGCCGTTCTAAACATCGTATTTTGGCTTTAATTTCAGGTGAAAATAAAGACAAAAATTCTCCAACATTTGGATAATTTTTTATTAAGTTGGTTCTAAGCTTTAGGCTCACATGAGCCAACTTCAGAGAGGTTACAGGGACGTTAACATAAAAGTATCCACCATCAAAGACGATTTTATCTTGTGTTGACATAAAACTTTGCAACAGTCACCAAATAGCAAACGCAGCTCGTAAATTTGTAATGCGGTTCTATGACGTCACACCGCGCGAGAGCCCGAAATGTTAACAGATCCATATATTTAAATGCAATGTAATGTGTTATGACCAGATTTAAACGTAATTTTATTAAGTGTGGGTTGTTTGAATTTAATGTAGATGACCTCCAATATCTGAAAGTTCTAGCCAACAACACTCGCAGACGCTTATAGTACAACTGTGTAAATTTTCAAAAAGATCGGTTCAGCCATTTCGGAGTCTATAGGTAGCGGACACACACACACTCACACATACACACACACACACACACACACACACACACACACACACACAGACACACACACACACACACAGACAAATTCATCATAACAGTTGGTTACACTGGTCAACACGATTTTTGGTGATGAAAAGGTTTTCATATGGCAATATTCAATGCATAATTCTGAAGAAAAAGAATGATAATTTTCAAACCACCCATAGATATTGGCCAGTGGAAATATTTCTCAAAGTAAAATCGTAGATACCTTTTAATTTGTACTGAAATCAACAACCTCTCAGTTTGTATTTAAACCAACAAATATTTGTCTGATTATTGAGAAATACTATTTTATCAATAGTAATCTGACCTTATTTTTAAAAAATAACACAATCATATATACCAAGACCAGCAAGCATTTTTTTCAAATCATTTAATAAACTAACAGTAGAAAAAAAAACTTCGTGAACATAAAAACTATGGTAAAAACTTTCTCTTTCTTGATTGCCTATCATGTTCAATGTTTATTCGATTGTCCCACTGTCCCTGGTAGCGTTCTTCTATTTTTTTGATATCCTGATTGTATCGTTCTCCTTGCTCATCACTCACATCACCGCAATTATCCGGAAATTTATCTAGATGGCTATGTAAAAATGAACTTTAATACACATATTACTGATAAAGAGTATTACTGATAAATTTTATCAGTTAATTTGAATTTTGGCAATAAATTGGGAATAAAAAAACACGGTACTTATTTTGAAATTTTTTACTCAAAACACTAAATGGTGCGATCAGCTGAATCGTAAATTAATTTTTTTTTTCGAAAAATGAGCAATTTCAGTACAGCAAAAACGGTAGTTAACCATGAATATCTAAGGTCGTTTTCAAAATCAGCCTCCATCAAATTAGCTAAAAAATGTGTTTTGTTTCTTGTCACCAAAAATCGTGTTGACCAGTGTAACCAACTGTTATGATGAATGTAGCATATTCCTTAACCCTCTAGGGCCATTCGTATCATATTATATTAATAAGTAGTAATTAGTGGGGGATCAGTTTATTACTTCATAACAATAGAAAACCGATCACCCACTTTATGCCCAGTATAAGCCTTAACCCTCTAGGGCCATTCGTATCATATTATATTAATAAGTAGTAATTAGTGGGGGATCAGTTTATTACTTCATGACAATAGAAAACCGATCACCCACTTTATGCCCAGTATAAGCCTTAACCCTCTAGGGCCATTCGTATCATATTATATTAATAAGTAGTAATTAGTGGGGGATCAGTTTATTACTTCATGACAATAGAAAACCGATCACCCACTTTATGCCCAGTATAAGCCTTAACCCTCTAGGGCCATTCGTATCATATTATATTAATAAGTAGTAATTAGTGGGGGATCAGTTTATTACTTCATGACAATAGAAAACCGATCACCCACTTTATGCCCAGTATAAGCCTTAACCCTCTAGGGCCATTCGTATCATATTATATTAATAAGTAGTAATTAGTGGGGGATCAGTTTATTACTTCATGACAATAGAAAACCGATCACCCACTTTATGCCCAGTATAAGCCTTAACCCTCTAGGGCCATTCGTATCATATTATATTAATAAGTAGTAATTAGTGGGGGATCAGTTTATTACTTCATGACAATAGAAAGCCGATCCCCCACTTTATGCCCAGTAGAAGCCTTAACCCTCTAGGGCCATTCGTATCATATTTGATACAGTATGAAAACAAGCCTTGAAAGAAATATTTTCCTGAAAATTTTTTTAAGAGAAATATTTTATAAATTTCAAATGAAAGCAGTACTGACTGCTCAGTCAATGAATACCAAATGTTTCCTTATAGGGAAATACTGTGTCAAATATGATACGAATGGCCCTAGAGGGTTAATTTGGGCGGGAGCTGTCCATTCTTCACTTGCTATTCTTGAGAGAGTTCAAAAGCGTCTCCGAGTTCTGTGGGGAATAAATTATCTTTTACCCTCCAACCTCTCTGTCACAGGTGGTATGTCGAGAGTCTCTCAGAGATTTATTGCTACTTGCTCAGACGAACGACATTCCATAGTTCCGCCAGGTCTAACCTTCACGGCCAGCACCCGACATGCAACTTACATTGAAGCAAACCACCCGAATTTCCTCCGTATTCTATCGCTGAGAAGCAAGTTACACTCAGTTTCTTTCCGCGAACCACTGCTCCGTGAAACAGATTTCCAAGGTAATATTTCCCCGGTTCCTACAATCTTAGACTGTTCAAGTCTTGAGGTAACTGTTACTTTCCCCTACTAACCGTATAAACTATCCTTTAACATAACTTTCTACCTCGAGTAGCACCCGGGCTTTGTACAAGGTGTTCCTTACTGTTAAAAAAAAAGTGATGAAAAGGTTTTCATATGGCAATATTCAATGCATAATTCTGTAGACAGAGAATGATAAATCTTCCAAACCGACTTCAAATGTTGAGCTCCATATTTGAAAAGTAATGCTGTACGTGTTCTGGGATAAAACACTAAAGGCACAATTTGCTGTCTTTTGTAGTTCTGCATAATTCTGAAGAAAAAGAATGATAAATCTTCCAAACCGACTTCAAATGTTGAGCTCCATATTTGAAAAGTAATGCTGTACGTGTTCTGGGATAAAACACTAAAGGCACAATTTGCTGTCTTTTGTAGTTCTGCATAATTCTGAAGAAAAAGAATGATAAATCTTCCAAACCGACTTCAAATGTTGAGCTCCATATTTGAAAAGTAATGCTGTACGTGTTCTGGGATAAAACACTAAAGGCACAATTTGCTGTCTTTTGTAGTTCTGCATAATTCTGAAGAAAAAGAATGATAAATCTTCCAAACCGACTTCAAATGTTGAGCTCCATATTTGAAAAGTAATGCTGTACGTGTTCTGGGATGAAACACTAAAGGCACAATTTGCTGTCTTTTGTAGTTCTGAGTATTTGGTCTTTTACTATCTCTCCTAATCCCTGCTGTGGTGCAGTGGATATCGGCTCTGAACGAGAAATCGGAGAACCGAGTTCGAATTCCAGATAAATTTCCTGAGAAAGGTATCAATTCACATATTTTCATTCTCTTCTTCTTCTATGTGCCCTGTCTCTTCAGAACGTAGGCGATCATGGTTCTCCACGTCTCCCTAACCCTGGTGGCTCTTAGTATGTTTGCTCCTGTTACACCTCGCAACTCCCGTTCCGTCATCCACCTGATCAGGCCTTTCAAATATGTTATCCGCTGCCTTCATCTGTCTCTTTTTCCTTTTATCTGGCCTGTTAGTATCAGGTTCTCTAAGCCCTCTTTCCTCATTGCATGTCTCAGGAACTTCAGTTGTCTCTTCCCGATGCCCACTATTAATTTCCTTTTCGTTGCCATTCTTTCCAACACCTCATCGTTGCTTGCATGCTCAGTCCACGATATCCGCAGCATCCTTCTGTAGAACCACATTTCCGCTGCTTCCAGTTTTGTCCGCATTTTCGATGATATTGTTCATTCACTGCCGTATTGAAGAACTGACATAACACAGCAATCTATCACTCTTTTCTTTGTTTCTATTGAAATTTTCCTGTGTGTTAGTACTTTGCTCAGCTTCTGGAACGCGACCTTTCCATCTCCTTTTAGAACACTTCCTAGGTATTTAAATTTTTGTACTTGCTTGATTCTGGTATCCCCTACCTGTATTTGGCATTTTGGGCTGCTCTTTTTGATGATGACCATGCATTCAGTTTTCTTAAAATTTATTTGTAGTCCTTTTTTGTCACTCTCCACAGCTACCTTCTGCAGGAGGTCTTGTAGTTTTCTTTCCGTGTCTGCAATCAGCACTGTATCATCTGCATACCTTATGTTGTTCAAGTTGTTGCCTCCAATAATAAATTCTGGCGTAGCATTTAGGGTCCTCAAAATATTCTCGCTGTACAAGTTGAATAGATCCGGTGAAAAGACACATCCTTGTCTTACGCCTCTTTCTATCTTTGTATGTCTGCTGAAATTGTTACCTGTCCGTATGCAGGCAGTTTGCTGTCAATAGAGATTCTTGATTACTCTGGTGTCTTTCCCAAAAATGTCGAGGCTACTCAGCATCTCCATCAATTCTTTGTGTCGTATTTTGTCGATTCTCCTCACAGTGGCGAAAAGTACTAAAAAGAAAGTATTGGTCGCATCTAGTTCAACATCAAAACAATGACTTCCGATTAATCATTTCTTGCATGAAGAACATTATGTTTGTATAGAAAAGCATGTCTCGAATATGTAGATTGGAAAATTATGGATTTAACTTAAAAATAGCAAACTTGACTTTTGGTTCCAAGTCCTTGGGTGTATAATTGACATTTTGGGATGTCACTAAATTGGTACCGAAAAAACAAAAAGGTATTTTTAATATTATTCTCTTTTTAATTCAATTCGCGCCAGACAAGTTGATAACGTCGATAAGACGCACATCGGAGTGAAAGAAAATGAAAAAGATTTTAGAAGTAACTGGAAATCTGATACTAAACTGTGATCAAGGGATGAACCTCTACACTTGTTCAAAAGACCGGCGAGGCGTATAAACCGAGCGATATTTATGTGACACGATAACTAGGCATATATGTATTTTATTATAATAGATTAGAATAGAAAATAGTTTAAAAACATATTTAACAAAAGTGAAAAAGAAGAGGAAAAAAATAAATAAATAAACGCTTTTTCTTTTATGAAGAAAATTGTGGAAGAGACAAGAGTATCCGATTACTGTTTTAAAATCCTACCACTCTTCCGGTAAATATTTGACTCGGTGATTTAATGTGATAAAGAGATAAAGTTCAGAAAAGTTCAGGAGGTGCGTTTTTCGAATGACCCGGTCAAAGGCTGTCTTTTAAAGTATCTTGACCACACATTAAGAATTTTCCGGCGGAAGCTTTATTAAGATTAAAAAAAAAAAGAAGATAACTGAAATTTCAGACTTACAGTCTGTTTATCACCGGTGGTCTAAAGCATTTCCGGATTTCCGGATTTCCAGGTCAGTTTTAAATAAATTCAGGTAATTTTTCCGAGTCAGTCAGTTAAGTGAAGGGGAGTTCAGCCGGGCACGAGCTTGAAGTAAGAATCTCCGTTCGTCTTGTTTCGGTCAGTTCGGATTTGTTGATCTCCATTAATTAGAGTTAGAGCTGTGTGTCACATTCGCCTGCCCCAACCGACATGGCTAACTCTAAACGAATAAAGCATCCTTTTCAACTCATCCAAGTTGTGGAAGTTCGTTCCTTATAGTTTAATCTTGTACCCCCAGCTTGAGGCTCCGACATTTTCAACAAACTCCCGGCAAAATCACGGCGTGGAGAACGGCCGCCGGAGAAAATTGTTCGGACGGTCAGTTGGGGTGTTACATTTACCTGACAAGGTATCAACCAACAATATCGGAATTAATTACTCTTCTTTCTTCTTTCTTTTCCTCTTTTTTTTTTAACTGTTTACTTGTTTAATATGATTCTTTTTAGATTCTTATCTAGCACACTTATAAACAGACCATTCGTCGGTGCATTGAATATTGCAAACCTCACCTTGCTTGGCCTTTATCTCCATGGAACGTTTTCTTGGCAAGTCTTAATCTTCACAGCTAAGACTTGCCATGTCTCGCACATTGTAGCGAAACACTCTCAGTTAAGTGTCATACGTGATACATGCTAGGACGATCATGTCTCGAAAGAGATATGACTGACTGGGCAGAAAATTTTCCCGCAGTAGGTTGCCATTACTTGGCAGCAGAATCCAATTTGTCCTGTTACTTAACCCATAGCTGGAAATAAAAGACGGATTAATACCTTTTCGAACGGTATTTGTATGTAAGTAAATGCAACGAATTCAACTGGAATTCGAACTTGACTCTCTGATTTCTCGTTACGAGCCGATATCCACTGCATTTATAGACATATAAAAAGCGGAAATTCTGTTCAAACCTTTGATTCGTTTGTTTAGTTTCTTTTTTAGTTTTTTTTTTCTGGTGGGTATTGAAAGATTAAAATAAATTCATATGTTTATAAATGTAATTGTTCTGGGTATGACGATAAACTACATACGGCAGCAAGTCATCAGATCGTGAGGTTTTAAAGAGTAAAGAACCACCTCGTAATTGCTGTTGTTCCCAGGTTCAACCCGACACCTGTGAGTGTCCTAGCTATGTGAAAATAATTAACCCCCAACCTGACGTCAAAACACGATGTAAATATAAAAATACATTCTTATAGTTGTTATGGTGCCCAAACTACATTGGAATGAACTCTTCCTCCTTCATAAATACTAACCTGCAAGACTTCCTGGTTGGCAGTCGAGACCCATTGTAACTTGACAGTTCGGACGGACACTTCTATCTGCTGACAAATAACGCTCTTATTTTGTATATATATTCTGTTATTCAAATACACTGTTTCAACCTACTGTCTACCTGGCCTTAACAGGCCACAACAATAATAAAAATATCTGCCATACATTTTCATATTAATCAAATAACAGTAATACTGAAAAAAGAAAAACAGCATATTACCAGCAATACATAAAAAAAAAAAAAAACAACAACAAATAAACAAAACAATTATATCACCAGGAATGCATTCTTGGTAAATAATGAAAATTACCAACAATATATTTTTGTTTCCAAGAAAATTAAATTTCGGTATAAAACCACCCATAAGGTGTTGATATGTCGTTAAACAAACTCTGAAACACAGAAATATAAGGATAAGCTTTCCGCTCAAGATGTCCAGTGAAATAATACGTCATCTTTAGAAGTGTCACGAAGGCAACTATAGTTGTCTCCCCTTCAAATTACTCGACTATTAAAGAAATGGCCGAATCTCACTGATGGTTTGTTGTCAAATTACCCACTCCTTCCCCGTTATGTGACCAGAAATGTTAGAGTGAGTTTCCTGGTGGATACGGAACACTTTTCTTTTTTTCGAGTGGGATTTTTCGTAATTGCTGACGTGTCTTGATGAGTGTGAATATATATCTGTGTGTATGCGTGGTTGAGTGACTGGTTAAAATAATCTACACTCCGCGTAATTTCGTCCAATCAACTGATATTTCTGTCAGATTTAAGGATTGTAGGGCTTTTCTTTTATTACTAACACCATTTTGTTTAGTTTCTTGTAAATATCATTATCCCTTTGTATAAATATTCATCGTTTTTTTTAAGACGCACATCGGAGTGAAAGAAAATGAAAAAGGTTTTAGAAGTAACTGGAAATCTGATACTAAACTGTGATCAAGGGATGAACCTCTACACTTGTTCAAAAGACCGGCGAGGCGTATAAACCGAGCGATATTTACCTGACAATATCGGAATTAATTACTCTTCTTTCTTCTTTCTTTTCCTCTTTTTTTTTTTTTAACTGTTTACTTGTTTAATATGATTCTTTTTAGATTCTTATCTAGCACACTTATAAACAGACCATTCGTCGGTGCATTGAATATTGCTAACATATTTCGTGTAGAGCGCCTTTAATATATTTCGGAATTCTCGGCAACTCGTTTCCCACGAACGAAAAGTCGCAAACCTCACCTTGCTTGGCCTTTATCTCCATGGAACTTTTACTTGGCAAGTCTTAGCCTTCACAGCTAAGACTTGCCATGTCTCGCACATTGTAGCGAAACACTCTCAGTTAAGTGTCATACGTGATACATGCTAGGACGATCATGTCTCGAAAGAGATATGACTGACTGGGCAGAAAATTTTCCCGCAGTAGGTTGCCATTACTTTCTGCGGTAGACTGGTTGCCAACCGTGGCAGCAGAATCCAATTTGTCCTGTTACTTAACCCATAGCTGGAGATAAAAGACGGATTAATACCTTTTCGAACGGTATTTGTATGTAAGTAAATGCAACGAATTCCCTACTTACCATAGACAAATTGTCCACATGGGACTAGTTAGGATTTCATTGAGTTTTTAAGGTATTATGGTGTTTGTAGTAAGAATGATAAGTACAAATGTGAGGTTTTGGTGCAAGGAAATTAAGACCCTTACTCATAGAACCCTGATGATCTGCTCTGAAATTAAGTTGGATGACGAACTCACTTTTACCGCTCTCTGTAATAATGACTATCCATTGGATGTTGTCCAATCGGGGATTAGAAATAAGGTATTGGAGTTTAATTAAGTTAAACGAGTGTAGTTTGCTTGGGTCAGCGATTGTGGCTAGCTAAGTTATTTAAGACAGATGAAGACCAGCTTTCCCCATCACCACTTTCGGTCTTGTGCCACATTTTATGTATTTCAAAAATAAATAACCAATAGTCAGATTGCATTGAAATAAGTTTCACTAAAACTTGAACTTTTGTCTGTTTTTCTTTAAATAAACTGTCATTTGGTTTTGATAATTTTGCAAACCGGGATAAACACATCGGTTTTGGTCCTTCTGTGTTATCATACGCATGTTATCAGAAAGGAATTCAGTTAGAAAACTCGCAGTTAAAATGATAATTCAATTTTCACTGGCCAGTGTATGAGATTTTTAGACAAGTTCCTTTTAAGGCTTTGACAAATCAATAAATCTCTATCAGGAATGGATTATTTGCTTGTTTTCGAAAAACATTATTACTTCATCCATCTTTTTGGGTCGTTAGCGCCATTAATGTTGTTAACTTTCTTTTTCACTTTCTTCTTTGCCTGTTCTTTTTTCCTGTTGTTCCTTTTCTTCCTCTTCGGTTTTATTTTCCTTTTTCTTAGAACGCTTCTTATTCGATTTTCTCTTCCTATTTATTTATTTATGAAAGTTTCTTTTTTTCTTTTCTTTCATGGGATTATTCTTTTGCTGATAGTATTTTTTTACCCTCATTTTCGTTTTTTTTTTCTATCTACTCTGCACTTCTTTCTTTCTTTCTATCTTTCTTTCGTTATTTATTTATTTATTTATTTCTTCTCTTTAAATACTGTTGCATTATAGTCTTCACTTTTTTATATCTTCTATTTATCCCAACTTTTTTCATTCTTCTCCATATGGCATCCTTATTTGATCTTTCTTTCTTTTAATCGACTGTTTGCCTTTCATTTTAAATTTTTTATTTATCTATTTATTTGAGGTCATCAATTGAAATTTAGGTTCTTTTTTTTTTAACTTATTTCTTTTTTATTCTCCTCTGCTTCCTAATTGATAAACGTATTTCTTTCTTATTTTTTATTATCCTCTCATAGACCCGTTTTTATTTCTTTCTTTGTTTTTCTTTCACTCTCAGTTCTCCAATTCCGTTGAGATTTTTACATTTTACTTCTTTTTCGTCTTTTAACTCTCCTTTAAATTCATCTTCTTTCTTTCTTTCTTTCTTTCTTTCTTTCTTTCTTTCTTTCTTAGATCCTAAGCGATTTCTTTCTTTCAGTCTCACAGATCCGTTTTGATTTCTTTCTTTCTTTCTTTCTTTCTTTCTTTCTTTCTTTCTTTCTCATAGATTCTTTTGATTTCTCTCTTTCTTTCTTTCTTTCACTTTCATAGATTCTTTTTTATTTATTTCTTTTTCATGGGTAGGTTTCGATTTCTTTCTTTCTTTCTTTCTTTCTTTCTTTCTTTCGTTCACTCTTTCTTTCTTTCGTTCACTCTCATAGATCATTCTTTCTTTCTTTCTTTCTTTCTTTCTTATAGATCGTTTCGATTTCTTTCTTTCTTTCTTTCTTTCGTTCACTCTCATAGATCATTCTTTCTTTCTTTCTTTCTTTCTTTCTTTCGTTCACTCTTTCTTTCGTTCACTCTCATAGATCATTCTTTCTTTCTTTCTTTCTTATAGATCGTTTCGATTTCTTTCTTTCTTTCTTTCTTTCTTTTTTATAGATCGTTTCGATTTCTTTCTTTCTTTCTTTCTTTCGTTCACTTTCATAGATCATTCTTTCTTTCTTTCTTTCTTTTTTCTTATAGATTGTTTCGATTTCTTTCTTTCTTTCTCTCTTTCTTTCTTTCTTTCTTATTCACTTTTCAACTTAGAGTTATTTTTTATGTTTAAAATTTTTTTTTTACTTCGTTTTTCTCTTTTTTATTCTTTCATTTCTTTCTCACCTTCATATTTATTTACTTTTACTTTCTTTCTTTTCCTCTTCTTACTCTTTTTCTTCCCATTTGTTTTTCATAATTTTCTTCCAGTTTCTTTCTTTCGATCTCTAGTTGCCATTACTTTTTTCTTTCTTGTTTTTCGTCTTGTTATCGTTTTTTATTATCTTTCTCTCTAGCTAATGTCGTCATCATTGAATTTCCTCTGTTCCCTCTTATTCGGCTTCGTATGTCTTTTATTTTTTCAACGCTGTCATCATTCCTTCTAGAAATGTCTTAGCGTGAACACACACATACACACACACACACACACACGTGCATTTACAAACAGATACGTATGCACTACTCGTATTGAACTAATAAAGAAACAAAATAACTACACACACCTGGACAGATTCATCTAAATAGCCAATAGCATATTTTTAGATATGCTGGTTTTCCCATACTGCATTTACGTACACACACGATCGAGCGCAGGTATATATACTCCAATGAGACCTCATAGATATGGCGCACAATGGCGTCCAAGAAGGCAGGTTCATAAATGCACATGCGTAGATACACACGCACAAATTCAATCAAACTCAAGTGTGTCTCAACTCATCGACACAGAAGATTCTATCATATCTCTCTACACATATCGCTAAGTGCAGCATATCAAGTATCTTTACATATCATCACACGCATACACGCACACACGCATACACAAGAACATACAAACATGTGAAACCAGAACAAAATAATAACAAAAAAAAAAAAATGAAAATGAAAAACATGATATGAAAAAATACATGATTTGTTGCAAATGGCCGCCTGGACAATAGAAATATTGCATTTTTTATTATCAAAAAATTAGAAAACCACCAAAGAAATTAAATATTCGTGAAATCAATATCAACTAATATTCGCATGACTAGAAAAATAAATATTTTTGACCCAGATTTCAGAAAAACAGATTGAAACAAATATTAGTTTTTTTTCTTCGTTCATTGCTGATCTTTTAATTTTTTGATTTATGAGACGAGCCTTCTTTGAAAGAAAGATTCTTTTGAACGTAGATTTACGGCAACATTGCGTTGAAACACCAGCTCCTGTACGATCACCGAATTTAAACAACGTGGGGCCTAAACGTTTGACCGCTTTGGAAAATCAGGTGCTTATTAACATTCGTAAGCTTGGATGAGCGCGTGATATAAGTGGCTCACAACCACATCACGCTGAACCACTGTTTCTCGAATGATCACCGAAGCTAAGCAGCGTCAAACCTGGTCTATACTTAGATGTGTGACTCCTTGGGAACACTGGGTGCTGTAAGCTAGGATGTGCAAATAGTGTAATAAATAATGGCTCCAAATTGTTAATCGGAGAACCGAGTTCTTTTTTTCCTTCTGGGTTAATTATATTGATTTACGCGTAAATATCCTTAGGAATATCCTATTCTTTCTCCGGATATGGGTTAATTAGTAAGATTTTTATCACTAACTTATTATTAGCTCAAACAAAAAAAAAAGTCCTATCTAAAAATATTTTATGGATTTGAATAACTTGCAAAAAATCAACCGTAAAAAATCAACCGTAAAAAATCAATCAATTTTTTTAATGTACATTGTCATTTAATTTCTTTGTGCCATGTATTTTCTGCTACTTTAACCGCGAATATTCTTCAGATGATTGTTGTATCCGTTGATATTCAATTAATGCTCAACAAAACGCTTTTTTACCCAGAGGCCAAACATATTTAGCTATTTATTTTTCAGTTTTTGAAATCGAAGCATTTTTTTTTTTTGCAATATCTCTCAACTTTCTTTACAGCTTGGTACAAGAATTGAACTGAGGGGCACAAAATAGATTGTCAACTCTTTATACTCGAGGGCAGTCAAGTAGAAAAATTGGAAAACTTGGACCTTCTTGCACTAAACACACACACACACACACACACACACACACACACACACACACACACATAAAGTATCAAAAGAACGGTTTTTCCATTGACACCGCTATTATTTTAACTACTTTCACTTCTCGGCAATGTTTATTGTTTTTAAAAGCTATGATTAGAATTGTAATAAACCATAAGATTCCCATTTAGATTTTTTTTTAACTAAAGCGTCAACAATTTATTTTCACTCTATTAAAAATAGCTTAGATATTTTGACCATGTCACGAATCCCGTAAAACATCAAACAGCAGTGGTGTGTCTAGAGACAGTTAATCTGACGGAGCCCATCACTCTTGAAACTGGTTTGAATTTTTTTTCCAACTAGACTGGTTTTTATTTCAAAGCAAGCGAGCTCAATATGGCCTGCAATTTAATCAATAACTGTGGGAAGCAGAGATGGACCTATGTCTTTCAAAAGCAAATTTGCGCCAAAGTGAATGCAATAAGCTTGACCGAACTTAGAACACGACACACTGATTTTGCTCCGAGTCGCTAACTATTACACTGCCTGAAAATCCAAGGTATTCTTAATCTTCTTACAAAGCAAATCTTTTATGTTTTTTGTTCATAAATCTATGACGTCAGCCAGGCTTATGTTTAGGATTGGGGCTAGTTTTAAGTGGTAAGATTAGGATTAGGGTTTATTGATATGGAATTTCTTACTAAATATCCACACAAATTTTTTTTTTCAGATGAATGTTAAGAAATACATGTAATGACGTTCAAAATATTTCTCCTCAAAATGAAAAACTTTGATCACACGCGGACTTAAATGAAATAGAGAAAAACAAATAAAAAAAAAGCTTACAGGGTCAATTGTCACGTCGTCGGAAGTTAGGAAATTCCGACAGCTGATTTATATAAGTAGAGTCATAGAATTGATAAAATATTTTATATCATCTATTGTTGAGTTGCGAGCTGCACGTGGTGATGTGAAGATAGACAAAGAGATAGTGGGCGAGAGTTGGTTGTTCTCACCGGAAGATATAATCCGGTCTCAAAAAGAATATCTAGACTTAATTGCAAGTGAGGGGAAAATAGCAAAGAATATGTTTCAAGTGTCATAATGTAGGATTAAAAATAAATTCATTAATTCTTTATATATATATATATATATATAAACAAAAAAATTCGCACTCGAACAAATACACTTTTACCGGAGTAAAATTGGAGTTTAATAAAGTAGCTCGTTTAACTTAATTAAACACCAATACCTTATTTCTAATCCCCGATTGGACAACATCCAATGGATAGTCATTATTACAGAGAGCGGTAAAAGTGAGTTCGTCATCCAACTTAATTTCAGAGCAGATCATCAGGGTTCTATGAGTAAGGGTCTTAATTAGATTACTTTTACGTTTTTGGGGACAAAAAGAATCCCACCTGGTCTACAAACCAGTAAACGTTGGTTTTCGGTAAACTGAAGTAAGAAGGATGTGCGTTGTGGTGCAGTGGATATCGGCTCAGAACGACAAATCGGGGTGGCGTGCCGAGTTCGAATTCCAGTTGACTTCCTTGCATTCACTTATGCAAAAATACCCTTGGGAAAAGTATTAATTCGTTTCTTCCCTCCAGTTACGGGTTAAATAATAGAACAGATTTGCTTCTATAGCCTTGGCTGGCAACCAGTCTACCGCAGAAAGCAATGGCATCCTAGTTTGGGATAATCTTCTGACCAGTCAGTCATGTCTCGAAGGAGACATGATTGCCCAAAGTGTGTATCACGTATGTCACTTAACTGAAATGAAGTAAGAAGAGCAGAGGAATGTCCACCGAAACATCAATAAATGGAAGAGAAGACTTAATCTCCTTCTCTAGTGTAAATTTTAAAGATGGATGAAAAGAATTGGTCCGCTTCGATTTTATCGTTAAAGAGACAAAAGGTGTCATCTACATAATGGAAATAAATATCGGGTCTATTAAATTCAGATAATACACTCTCCTCATGGCATCCAACAAAGATATTTGCTAAAATTGGTCCCAAAGATTTATAAATGTGTCAGTTGGATTCTGACGAGAAAAACTTTCTGGCCCGACATAGACACCACACCTTCCTAGCAGTAGATGCAGGTATAGGTCCGATATATTTGTTCCACTTCAGGTTAGTTGAAGAAGTGAGACCAAGGAAACGCAGTGTCTTGCTCTCATATAGACATGTATCAGCCCTGCTTATGGCTGGCAGGAAAGTTTTTTTATGGTGGTTAAATGGAGAGCAGTGTGTGTGTGTGAGTGCCTTTTTGTGTGTGACCCTGTGTATGCGTATGTTCTCGTGTGTGCTTTTGTGTGCGTGCGTGTTTTTTTTTTTTTTTTTTGGTATGTGTGCGTGAGCGTTTATGTGTGCGTGCATGTATAGGTGATCTGTGTAGCGATATATCATATGCTCTGCTTCACGTGTCTTTAGCGATATGATGTGTGGTGCCTTTATCAAAACTGCCCCAGGATTTAAAAAAGAATACTTCCTGTGTTAATCTATGTATCTTTTGGGAATGTCGATCAACTCGCTTTCGTTTGATTAGCCGAATTACGCATATTTACCTAATAAGATTGGCTTACGTCTCTTTGATGACATAAACACGTTGTCGATGGCACCTGAGTCATCATCATCATCATCAGTCTCAAGACCAGGTGTAGTTGTAATGTCGCTTAGCTGCCGAACACCTGGAAAACCCTATCACACATCTGTGTTTAAAAACGATGTCTTAATTCATGTGTAGCGTGTCTTGGGCAAATAAATTTGACGGCGCTTATCTCGTTTCTTGGTAAAATTACAACTGATGCCAGCTTGAATGTTTACCTGAGTCACAGGCCGTTGAATCCATCGGGTAACTCCCCGTGTCGGCCGTTAACTTCACTCTATGAAGCCCTTTCCCCATCGATGTCATGTCATCACTGAAATAGCTGCATATCGCCCGGTTCACGGCTTTCCTGATTTTTTTAACAGGAATAGAAGTTTCTTCATTGTTCCACGTTTAGGATTGCGTTTCTGGTTCCTTTTAAAGTCTTTTCATTCTCTTTCACTCCCTGTAGCGCTTGTGTTTTAATAGCATTAAAAAGCACACACACACACACACACACACACACACACACACACACACACACACACACACACCACACACATATATATATATGAAGAATCGTAGACTTTAAAAAACAGTAGCTACTCTAGCTTGTACGCATCGCTCATTCAGTAATGAATTAGAGCACCCTGGCTATTGGGCGTGTATAATGAAAATATACACGCTAAAAAGTCTGCCTTCTTCTACCGAGCGCCCATAGCCCAGAGGTAGAATCGCCGTCGGGTTTCAATCCTAGGTTAAAAGCAATCGGATGTCTAATCGTACTGATGAGCTGTGATACAGCAAAACAGATCTGTCTGCGGATGACTATATATATATATATATATATATTTGTGAATAGAATTATTCACCCCACTCCCCACTGAATATTTACATATTTTCTAAGGAAATGCGAATATTTACTAGAACTTACTGAGTTTACCATAAATAGTTGATTCTGTATTTTAGTTTTGAATAATCCGCGAAATTTTTAGAAGTTTTCGATCTATTCTATTCATAATTATAGATTTTTCTAGTAAAATTATTCGTTCTTTTATGGAAATTATGATACTCTGTTTTTTGTATTATTAAACAGTATATTTGTCTGGATATTCGAGAAATCTTGTTAGGAAAACGTGCGTCCTCCAACAGGATCCGAACAGGTAATGACATTTTTCCCATAAGGGACGCAGGTTCAAATCAAATAGGAATATCTAATAAAAAAATGTTTTAATAAATAAATTAAAAATATGTCGGATTTAATCCATTTTGTAATGGGTTTCATAAAATGTTTGTATATATATCCACTGTATGACAACGCACATTTATTGTATTTCCGTTTAACAATGTAAACTTTATTATTTTAATATATATATATAATACATGGGTGTGTATATTGATAATAGACACGCTAAAAAGTTTGCCCCCTTCTACCGAGCGCCCGTAGCTCAGAGGTAGATTCGCCG
This sequence comes from Ascarosepion bandense, assembly GCA_037127315.1. Taxonomy (NCBI): domain Eukaryota; kingdom Metazoa; phylum Mollusca; class Cephalopoda; order Sepiida; family Sepiidae; genus Ascarosepion; species Ascarosepion bandense. The sequence continues at coordinate 7,144,035 of JBBBDQ010001462.1, read as the reverse complement.
ACTGACGCCAATTTGGTCGGGTTTCAATCCTGGGTAAAAAGCAATCGACTGTCTAACCGTACTGATGAGTTGTGATACTGTTAGGGCGCCGCCCCTATTGGACTACATAATGGACTGTTCCCATTGCTATATATAGCAATGGTGGATTCTCTACGGGAGAGTTGTGGAGAGTCACTAGACTGACGACTCTACGACACTGTCCGCTCTCTGCCTTCGGGTAGAGGGCGCTCTCTGCTTCCGAGCAGAGAGCAATAACCCAGTCGTGGTTCCGCCGAAGGGTAGAGGCACGACTGGGCAAAAATAGACAGATATTTTTTGGCCGGGCCATATAGCCCGGAAATTCCAGTCATAACTGACCATGTGTCATATGTTGCCCTTACTGGGAGGGACAACTAAATAATGAGTTGTGGGGAGTCGTACAGGTTCGTACAGAGTCACTTGAGAGTCAGTGCGAGAGTTAGACACACTTCCGGTGGCGTACCGGAAGTAATCACCTACACACACGTCTTACGACAGATTGGACTATTGTATCTTCTCTATTGTAAATACTACTAATTCACTTCTGTACTTACTAACCGTCTTTCCGCGGAATACAACTTATATTCTGATTCTGTTGTTGAGTTATTCATTTATACTTGGCGACATAACAGATAGAGCGAAACAAATCTGTCTGCGGTTGACTATATATATATATATATATATATATATATATATATATATATATATATAAATGAGATTATAACTATACTCATGTCGGAAAACCTTCCACGAATCTACGAAGAAGGAAAAAACGGTTTAAAAAAAGAAAGAGCTAAGTACATGACCATCAGTCACAAGTGGTCGGACCGAGTCAGCACGTACCCCACAAAAAAAAAAAAAAACGATAACAGTAATCAACTAACAAAAAGCGCTCAATACTTAGGTAGAGCGAAAAAAGTAAAAAATACCTAGTGAGCCAGACGGACCTACCTAGGTTTCACCTAAACGGATCGTCAGGAAAAGCTGGCTCTTTTTATGACGATCCGTTTAGGTGAAACCTAGGTAGGTCCGTCTGGCTCACTAGGTATTATATATATATATATATATATATATGTGTGTGTGTGTGTGTGTGTGTGTTATTATAGAAGAGCTTGAAGCTTATATACACAATGCTTCAAACAAATTACAAAACTCTCCAAACACACACACACACACACACACACACACACACACACACACACACACACACACACACACACACATCAAGAAAAATAGAAACAGAAAAATCATTTGGTACACACCCCCTTTCAACCAAATGATTAACACCAAGCTAGGACAAAAGTTCCTGAACTTAATTAAAAAACATTTCCCCACAAATAACCCTCTTAGTAAAATCCTCAACAAAAATACACTTAAACAAAGCTACAGTTGCACAAACAATCGAGAAAAAATCATAACAAACCATAACAAATATATCCTAAATCAACACGCAGATCAAAATAAAACCGACTACCAAAATACAATAAAACACAACAATAAAAACATGTGCAATTGTAGAAACCCTAGTAACTGCCCACTACAAAATAAATGTAAAATAAACTCAATAATCTATCAATGCAACATAACATCTATGGAAATCCAACTATAAATAAAGTGTATATCGGATCAACTAAGAACACTTTTAAGCAGCGCTGGTACATGAACTTAACTTCATTCAAAAACAGCTTATACCGAAACCAAGCATCCCTTTCTACATACTTTTGGAAGCTAAAGGATTCAAAACAGAAACCCAAAGTAAAATGGAAAATCCTAGAAAAAACTAGAACTTGCAACTCACTTAACGACATCTACCCTTTATGTTTAAGTGAAAAGCTACACATTCTAAAGTACCCCAACAGTAGCGAGCTATTAAACCGTAAAGACGAATTAGCAGTATTATGCAAACATCGCAAATATTTCTCGTTAAAATTTAAATAAACAAATAAACACCCCACTCACACGACCCCGCCAAAATGCAATAAATATACATAACCAACCCTATTAATAAACAGAACAAAAAAAAACCGTAGAAACAAAAGACAACAAACCCCATACCACACCAACAATAAGTCCAGCTACCTGAAAATAGTAGAAAAATAAAAGAAAATATCGACACTGCAAAAAACAAAAAACACGTACCCTAATATAAAATAACCAAAAATAAAGTGACCAGCTTAAAAACAAAACAACACATACCCACCCCTAAACCAAATAACAACACCTACGATGCCACCAGGCTACATCCAGACAAGATAAATCGGAAAACCTATCCTGAACTAAGCCACCCCCCAAACACCTAACCCTAAGACTTTAATAAGGTCAACAGAATCCAAATCACATCCCAACCCCACTTTCACCTAAAAAAAACCAAACCAAATTCACCACAAATAAACGGTCTTTTTCACTAGATAATTTTCATACCAACTTGATCACCCGAAGAAGAGGCGACCAAAACACATGGTCAGCTTCGAAACGCGAAAATGTTTGTCTAGTGATACTATGAATTTAAAAACCATTGTCACAACTATTAAAATATAACGCTCTGCGTTGTATCGAGCACTCTTTATAAAAGTAAATGCATGAACAACAGGTTAAAAAACCTATGAGTTCTACAACTTTGTTACAATATATATATATATATATATATATATATATATATATGACAAAGTGAAAAAGTTATCTTTTGACGAGTTTCGCCCTATCGAACTAAATTTGTTACGTGGCAGCGACTGCACATGCACACGATCGTGTGAAATGCTGGGAATTTAAAATTCTGAATTTTTTTCTTTAATTCTATTTAAAATTCCCAGTGATGATATTTCCGTCCTCTATTAAAACACCTCTTAGGTATTTAAATTTCTGGACTCGTTTATTTTAGAATCTCCGATTTGCAGTTGGTATTTTGTGCTCACCCTTTTGCTAATAAACATGCATTTTGTCTTCTTGTAGTTTATATTTAATCCTTTCTCATGCTACCTTCTGTAGGAACTTTTGCAGTTTCCTTGCTCAGTCTGCTATCAACACTGTGTCATTTGCATATCTTATATTGTAAGATAAATCTCTACATGTTCCTCAACCAGTCAGTCAGTTAAGTGCCATACGTGAAACACGCTTAGGCGATCATGTCTCGAAAGAGACATGACTGACTGGGCAGAAGATTCTCCCGCAGTAGGTTGCCATTGCCTTCTGCGGTAGACTGGTTGCCAGCCAAGGCTATAGAACCTAATCTGTTCTGTTATTTAACCCATAGCTGGAAGGAAGAGACGGATAAATATCTTTCCCAAGGTTATTTGCGCGTAAGTGAATGTAATAAATTCAACTGGAATTCGAACTCGGCTCCCCGATTTCTCGTGCTGAGCCGATATCCACAGCACCACAAAGGACTTAACAAAATTAATAAAATAGCTTTATTCCGCATATGCTCTTGATCCATTATGAGAAAGCAAACCTTCAAAACTTGTTATTTATATCAGTTCAGTCATATATGAACGACCTCCAAATACTTACATATAGTTTTTTTTTAATGTCGTGTCTTACCATGACGCAGGCAATCATGGCTCTCCACAGATTCCTTTGCTTTATTATCTGCAAATTGTCTTGCATTCTTGAGAAATATAGTGGACTGTTTTGTTGTTATCTTTTCCACGGTTTTAAATTCAGAGCTTTCCTTCTCTTAGACTGGATGACATCCAAGGCTATAGGATCTATTCCACTCTGCTAATGGATAAGCATCCAAATGTCATGTCTCTTCAGATCGTTAAAAATATGGTTCTTTTTCATGGTAGGAACCTCCACAAAAAACGCGATAGATGATGTTTAAAATGAATTTTTAAAATGAAAAATATTTCTTAAAGTTTCTGTTTTAGTTTTAATTTCAGTCTAATAGATTAGATTTAATATTTCCAATAATAAAAAAATTGCTGTATTTCAAACACTAATTCAGATTCACTGGAAGGAGTTTTTTTTCTCGCCATCTTTCATCGCAATGTAATTTAAAATCTCGCCAAAATAGTATATAATTTTCTGAACTTTTATTTAGGGAATATCAGATGATTTAAAATATAATTAATCTGATTTGAAGCACATATTATTTACTTTAAGTAAAATATCGTAGAAATGTATTTTTTAACCCGACAGTAGCTGTTTTGAAGTGTTAAGCTGCTGCTGGTAGATTCATTATTGTTTTTTTTTTATGTCGAGTTTTAACATGACGCAGGCAATCATGGCTCTCCAGATTCCTTTATTTTATTATCTGCAAATTATCTTGCATTCTTGTGAAATATAGTGGAATGTTTTGTTATAAAGCATAATTGAAGAAAATGACGTATGTTTTTTTTTTTAACATATAATTTATAAGTACTCTTAAACATTCAGGAAAATATTCTACGTAATCTATATTATTGAATCTTAGAACTGTTGGATTTAAATTTACTATAGTAATTGCTCTTATTTTCTGATAATGCCTTGCTTTCAAGAATCATCACGTTTATCAGTCAGTTAAGTGTAATACGTGATAAAATTTTGTCGCTTGGGCAATCATGTCTCAAAAGACTAGGCAGAATATTTTCCAGCGATAGGTTCCTATTACTTTCTGTGGTAAAATGGTTGACAACCAAGGCTATAAAACCCAATCTGTTCTGCTACTTAATCCATATCCACTGCATCACAATGCACATTTATTGTGTACACATGCAAAAAAATCAATTTTTAAAAAAATATTGTAAATACAGGATGTCCTAAAACCACTGAGCTGTTTAAAAATATTAAGGGGTCGGAATTTTCTCGTTAAAAACCGACCTGAGTGGTGAATTTTCTGGGAAATATCCAGGTATTTAAAAATGTTATATTTTTCCTAATTTTTATTTTATTTTATTTTAAGCTGATTAGCATGAAAAAATTATCGTTGAAAAAATTCAAAACTGAACAAAAAACAAAAAAAAAACAATATCTTGGAATTTTATTTTGTATTTAATCAAACTTTTGTTCACCAGATAATTTTCTTCTGAATAGATGCCTTCCAAATTATTGTATTTGAGAATACATTCAAGAGGGTGTATACATCAATAAACCACAGAAAATTCAGTAATTCAAGGTTATCATCTATACAGAAATTCATGGCTTGTAGCCTAAGTTATTAAATACTGTTACGTGTGTGTGATGTAGAAAATGGCAGATATCGATATATTATTTTTCATTATTAAATTGCGGTACGTTTCCAGTGTTTGAATTTTCATTTCATATCAAACTATTTTTGAATAATAAAAACAGTTGAAATTGATAAATTTTTAAATTCCATGGGGACTTTCGGGACAACTTTTACCTTCATTTATATGTGTTTTATGAAGTTTATGTCGACCATTTTTGGGGTTCTTTTACAACCGTTTATAACAATGAGTTGAACTGAGTAAATCTTTGCATTTTCTTGAAGAAAATTCCATATCCCTTGTCCAATTCCGAATTCTTTGTCCAATTCCATATTCTTTGCCCATAATCTGTTTTCAATAACTCGAGTAGTCTTTCAGTTTTATTTTATTCGTATCTTTCACTTCCTTTGCTATTATTAACAATTCCTATTAACGGTTACTAATATTAAAATTCTTATTAATGTTTTTGTTGGGCATTTCTCAATTTCCTGTCATTTTATTGCTGCTTCCAATGAATTCCACCTGGTTTCTTGCTGCGATCACAAGGTGTGAAAGGGAGATTCATCGCCACTGCAAATAGTGAAGAGAGAGAGAGAGAGAGAGAGAGAGAGAGATGGGGGAGGCTGTCAAAGCATAAGAGGGAGGAAGTGAAGGAGATGAGCAGAAGAAAAAGAAGAGGAATGAATGATATAAAGAAAGAAAACAGAAAGAAACTCAAGGAATCAATAAAGAAAATGGAAAATATGCGACAAGTGGAACCATTTCGAGCAGTAAAATAATTAAAAAAAAGGAAAAATAAAAAATAAGACGAATGTTAGAAAAATAGAAGGTATATATAAATAGGGAGAAAAACATCAAAAATGGTCGTTGAGAAACAAAGAGAAAGAAAGATGAATATATCTCTGGCAAATTAATAAATAAATAAGAAAGAAAGAAAGAAAGAAAGAAAGAAAGAAAGAAAGAAAGAAAGAAAGAAAAAGATAAAGGGAAAGAAACCAGCACAAATGAAAGAAGAGTAAGAGCGAAACAAACAAACGAAGAGGATGGAAACGAGAGAATAAAGAAAGAAAGAAAGAAAGAAAGAAAGAAAGAAAGAAAGAAAGAAAGAAAGAATTCTATGAGAGTGAAAGAAAGAAATAAAAACAAAAAAAAAAGAAAGCAATGTGTATCTATGGAAAAGAAAGAAAGAAAGAAAGAAAAAAAGAAAGAAAGAAAGAAAGAAAGAAAAGATGCTGTCAAAGAAACAAACTCGGATGAAAGAAGAGAAAGAACGAAAGAAACAAACGAAGATGTAAAAGAAAGAAAGAAAGAAAGAATTCTATGAGATAGAAATAAATAAATAAAAAACAAAACAAAAAGAAAGCAACGTGTATCTCTGGAAAAGAAAGAAAGAAAGAAAGAAAGAAAGAAAGAAAGAAAGAGATGCATTCAAAAATAAAACTCAGGTGAAAGATGAGAAAGAACGATAGAAATAGACAAGGAACATAGAAACCAAAGAAAGAAAGAAAGAAAGAAAGAAAGAAAGAAAGAATAACGGTAAATGCATATCGAGTAGTTAAATAAATAAATAAAGAAAGAAAGAAAGAAAGAAAGAAAGAAAGAAAAAGCACTATGTAAAAAAAAAAGAAAATTAATGATAGGGGATGTGAAGTTAAAAGTGAGAAGATTGGAGGAAACTATTCGATGAATTCACTTCTCGAAACGAAAAAAAAAAAAATGCCCGAATGAATGCAGCAGGAGAAAGTAATAAAAATTAATTTTTAAAAAGCCTTTATAAAATGTCGTCCTTGAACTGGCAATAATATTCAGCGTTCGATAAAACTGACTCTTTTTTTTGTAAGGCAAGCTGAGCAGGAAGAGACAAATCATCTTTTGTCGTTGTCTCTAAACAAGTAATAAATGAGACCAACGTCCCCATGATACGCTATCTTCAAAAAGTGATTGGACGTGGTTTCGCAAAGGGTCAATGACTTCTGTTAAAATGTGAGTTTCTTCTGAACAAAAAACCCCGTAATGTTTATGGTAATTTTCCAAGAGCAGTTTAGATGTTTCACAAGACCGAAAGTATGGGGCAATAGTTAGAATCTTTGCAATTGAGTCGTTCACTGAATGAACGACTCAATTGCAAAGATTCTAACGAGACAAGATTGTAACCCATTACACTACGTTCGAAATGCCTCGTAGTAGTGTTTATGAGTGAATTTCAAAATCGATATTGAAATATGTGTAAGGCGCATTGTTTTAGCGAAAGACGTCTACGATAAACTATACAAAGTATTACGAAACAGGAAATCTCAATAGAAACAAAGAAGTGAGAACTGAAATGTTGAGTGTTATCAACCCTCTTATATGGCAGTGAATGCTAAACACTCGTCTCGCATATAAAAATAAGAACTGATGTCGCAAAAGTGTCTTTCTACAGAAGGACGATGAGAATCTCATGATCTGAATATTTGAGCAGCGAAAAAGCTTTCGAGAAAATGTAAACAAAAAAGTATTTTAACATAAAAAAAAAGAGAAAGTTGAAATTTCTTGGGCACATAATTAGGAAAGAAGGCTTGGAAAATTTGACACACACAGAAGATATTGAAGGCAAAATGGCCAGAGGAAAGCAACCAACCTAACGAGCATGTGTAAATGATTGGCATTTGCAGATCAAGGATTAGAAGAGAGTAAAATGACGAACTTTTCACAGAACGACAAAGAACAAGAAATTGTGGAGAGCCATGATCGACACAGAAGAAGAAGAAAGTTGTTCTATTAAAACAAGGACTAGAATAGATATCATCTGAAGAAGGTCGGAGCGTACAGCAGCTGAAGCGTCGTGAATATGGCAATGTAAATAAGGTAAAACAACGTAAATAAAGTCAAAAGTTAAAAATCATTCTTTTTTGTTGACCGGTCGCACTATACACAGGTAACATTTTTTGGCTAGGGTTAAAATGGATGCCTTTTCGGTGGTCGTCACCTACCTAGTAGGCATATACCGTCACTGTACTTTTGGCTAACGGTGCAGGTAATCCTCTTTAACCTGCCTACCGTAGCCTAGGTTCTTTCTATTGCTATATGAACAGCAGAACGTCATTCACTGTGTGCCGCTTAAAATCTACAAAAATCTATATATATATAAAAGACAATCTGTGAGTCTGTGTGTAACTGTCCCCTCTGCACGCCTACATTTTTTAAGCTATGCCAATCAGTCTTTCTAGAGACACATATCTACAGGGAAGCCAGGTCAACACATACTTTTTGAGTTTAAGTTCAGCAATTTTTCCTTTCGCACTTTTTGATCAATGGCGTCGATTGTTTACATTTGCTCCGTAAAACATCTAAGATCTAAGATGGTTGCTAGATTACGTCACAGAAATCAAATCACACGTATCAAACACGACTAAAATATTTTTTTCATGAGCCTTTATATTTAACTTTTATTCCGACGTTTTAAAAATTCATTTCGTCAACAAAAAAATGTGAATATATTTTCCCGTAATTTTGAAACAAAAGAAATATTTTTAAAAAAAGTGTTTTTTCAAACAAAAACAAAATCTACTCCCCTCATTGGCATCTTCCCGTACTACTAAAATGTTCTGAGGTGCGCGGGCAAAGCCGGGCTATGATGATAGTCTTATATAAATGAAAAATTAGCAATGTTCTTTTTTCCTTTCTCCGATTTCCGTTCACCTTCGTCTACACGTGTTTACATTGAGGAGGTATTGCTTTTCAAATGGCACACCTTTTATCTTATTTACGTTTATACCGTATATGCTTCAGTTGCGTTCCTTATCTTGTCTCGCTCTTTTTAATTATATTTATTCTTTATTTATTATATTTACTATTATTTATTCTTTTAATTCTCCGTCACATATTTTGACAAGATACGCCGCAATATATTAATAATGTAAATGGTGATAGCACAGAGTGAAATGTTAAATGAATGAACAAATGTACCTCAGTTTCTAACAAAACATGCAAAATAAAACAACATATGTGTACAGAGTACTTTTTACATAGAATGATTCCAATTATTGTAACCGGAAGTGTGTACCACAATATGTGAGACATCCTGCATTATATGCCGGCCTATTGGGATGACCAAGGACTCCACAAACTGAATAGAGTATTGAGAGACAGAAAAATTTCGTTGGAAACAAAGAAAAAAGCATTGGAGAGTTACGTGATATCTTCCTGACTATATGGCAACAAATAGTGAAGAATGTTCTCAAAGATGAAGGAAAGACTTGAAAAAAAAAAGAAATGTGGTTTTACAGAAGGATGCTGGGGATACCATGGACCAAACATATGAGCAACGATGAGGTTTTGGAGAGAATGAAAAAGAAAAAGAAATCCATGCTTAACATCAGGAAGAGACAACTGAAATTCCTGGGACGCGTAATGAGTAAGTAGGGCTTGGAGAACCTGATATTCACGGGTTGGTAATCAAAGAACACGCGTAAGAGCGGATGTCAACAGAAATTCAAAGATACATTCAGCCTGTCAATTAGACTACTGACCCGTAGATTTGAAATCACACGTATCAAACAAACAGAGAGAGAGAGAGAGAGAGAGAGAGAGAGAGAGAGAGGGAGAGAGAGAGAGAGGAAACAGCGCGTGGCAAACTTAATGGCAGAGCAGGGTTTAGGAGAAATAGCAAGACAAAATGTATTAAGAGCTACAAGGTACAGGAAGATATGGAGGACCATGGTCACATAAAACAAAAAGAAGAAAAATCTTAACAAAAAAGGTTGGTATTGGAAAGGCAATACCTCAGCGATGTAAACATTTGCAAAACGAATATGAATACAAAGTTGAGACAGAAAAATTTCTATTAATAAAAGGCATTTGTTGGTTTTAAGTGGCATACATAGTAGATGATTATTTACATTGTTCGGACTATTGTCCTTATCTTCATTGCCAGGTTTACGACGTTTCGGCTGTTGTACGCTCCGGCTTTCATCAGGTCGAGGAATTTTGAACTGAACCCTTTATTTCGATCACTTTTGTATATCATTCTCATTCCATGCACGATGCCACTTCTGATAGTATTGTAGTTATTTGCTTTTAACTTAACTCCCTAAGTTATTTGTTCACCACTGCTGTGGCATGGTATCGAACTCAACTCTTTGGGTCAAGTCATTGGAACTAACCAACGTCTATATTTACTGGGTCATGTGTTCTTGAGACCAGAGCGTATAACTGTCAAAACATGGCAATGAAAATGAGGACAACAGTCTGAACAATGTAAATAATGTAAGTGATATCTCATCTCAGGAGTAGATGATGTTTTGCTCTTTATTAGCAGCAAAAGAGAAGAACCTTTGCCTGCATCGGAAGTAGACCTAAAATAATGGAGCTACCGTAGTGAGAAATGAACGAAAACAAAAGTAGGGTTTCTAAATCTTATTATAAGGTACTAGCAGTATAGCCCGGCGTTGCTCGAGTGTAATGAAAGCTTTAAAACTAATCCATGGTCCTGGAGCTCAGACTCTTTGGACGTTGGCACGAAAGACTAAAAAACAATAGTTGTTTCCAGTTAAAGCGAAACCGTAGACTGAAGGAAAAATGAATGGATGTAAGTCAAATTTTGGTTTACTAGTATCGATATCAAATAAGCTTTTTTCGTCTTAAACTGAATTTTGAAGGCTAAATAAGTCCTCTGAGTAAATGGTATCATGGCTGAGACTAAGAACTACAATTATACCTACTTAGAGTCAAACCCGAAGCAAAAACTAAAATAAAAGGGCTGAAAGAAATACAGACATACAGGCAGATAAACAGACAAACACACAAACATCTTGCCTTTGATACATACATATATATATATATATATATATATATATATATTATCGATTTTCTGCACTATTGTAAGAAATGCAACCTTGACACTTCTGAATATCGTTTCTTATGTCTTTGTCTATGAGTGTATCAAATTTGTTTAAAATCGGACCAATCCTTCTATAACCCGATTTTTTTCGATTATCGATTTTCCATATTTATCTGGGGTACCTTGACACAAAACCTAGCTAAGAACACTCGCAGACGCTTATAGCACAACTGTGTAAATTTTCAAGAAAATCGGTTCAGCCGTTTCGGAGTCTACAGGTAACGGACGCACACACGCACACACACACACACACAGACACACGCACACACACACACACACAAACATACACACACACACACGCACATACATACACACACACGGACAAAGTTCCATTTATAAATAAGTTTAGATTTTAAGGTAAGTGGTTTTTCTAACCCTTTTGGGTCAGCTTTGCACAAAAAAGAATGAAGATCATTTATTTGTTATGCAATATGTACAGGACTGCAATATTTGACTACGTAGGCAGACGTGTATTTTTCAGAAGCTGGAGTTGCATTACACTCGAGCTATATGAAAAGACATTCAGTATTCGCACGATATATGCGATATATGAATTCCACTTATACACGGGTGTATACGGTACTGGCTTAATGTTCTTCCAACTGAGAAGATTTTGTAGGAATCGAAATAAGAGGTGATCTGAAGGTCCACATTCAGAAGGATTGGGTCGGTTGTTGTGGGGCATCTGAGTGATGCAAGACAACATCCTTCCGTTTGGTCGGATGCTTTTTAATGACAGCCAAATTTAATCGGTTCTGTTGGGAATCGTAAGTGAATTCAAGGTTTTTTTTTGGGGGGGGGGGAGGTGCACGTAATAAACTACATCCTTAACTTGTCCTGGGTAAGAATGAATGAAAGACAGAAAGACAGAAAGAAAGAAAGAAACTGAACGAGGCAGGCAAAGAAACAATCACTGATGAAAGAAAGATATCAAAACAATTCTAGAAGAGTGAAAGAAAAACAGAAAGAAAGAAAAAAAAAAGAAAGTAGAATGTACCTACCACAAACGAAGAGAGAAAGGGAGAAAAATAACAAAATGCATTTATGAGAGTGAAAGAAAGAAAGAAAGAAAGAAAGAAAGAAAGAAAGAAAGAAAGTGTTATGGTGAAACGCACCTATTCCTCAGGTGTTGACCAAAATCTGTCTAATATTACCTACATGTTTATGTTTTTCAGAGAAATGTTGTTTAATAGTACTCTAATCAGAAAGATGACATGTAAGTCTACGGGAGAGCATGGTTGTAGTAAAACCAATATATGTACTAGTTTTTTTATTAGTATCAGAGATGCAATCTCTGAATGGGCATGTAAATCGGTACACTACATTGGTTTTTTGTAGAGAATTTAGTTTAGTGTTTGTTGGGTTATTATAGACTATGAGATCAATTGTTTTAAACTTTTTATAATATATAATGAATTTAATTTGATTATTACTTTCCACTGGTTTAACATTTCTACGTATTATGTTTTTGAGAGTTTTTTCATCTTGTTTATAATTATTATGTATTTGGTTGCAATAGTATAAGTTAATAGTGTTATGTTTACTTTGATGTAAACCATTATTATTATTAGTATCATTATTGTTAGAGCTATTGTTAAGTTTGTTGAGATACATTTTAATTTGTTGATCAATAACGGAGTTAGGAAATCCATTATTGACTAGTGTTTGCTTAATGTTGTGTAATTCTTTATAAAATATAGATTTGGAAGAAATTTTGGTCAACAATACGGTGATCCTTACTCATACACATAGTAAAAGGAACCTGCAGATATTGGAGGCCATGTACATCAAATCTAAACAACCAACACTCAATAAAATAACCTTTAAATCCGGACATAATATATTACATTGCATTTGACTACATGGTTTTGTTGTCATTTCGCGCTATCCCGCGGTGTGACGTCATAAAACCGCATCGCAAACTTAAGAACTGCGTTTATTATTTTTGGTAACTATTGCCGTTGCCAAGCGGAGTTTTATGTCAACACAAAATAAAATCGTCGGTGATGGTGGATGTTATAATATTTCAGTTTAAACAACCTCTCTGAAGATGGCTCATGTGAGCCGAAAGCTTAGAAGAAAATCAATAAATAATTATCCAAATGTTGGAGAATTTTTGTCTTTATTTTCAACTGAAATTAAAGCAAGAATAAGACGTTTAGAACGGCTCATGATTAAACATAATAGACATTCATTGTCTCTTATATTTAACAGCATATGTTTAGAAAATTACTTGCTGCCTCGATACACTAAATTTAAGATATATATATATACGCATCGTTCATTCAGTAATGAACATTTTCAGCTATTAGCGTGTGTATGCATGATATATCACACGCTAAAGGTGTGCCTCCTTCTACCGAGCGCCCATAGCTCAGAAGAAGAATCGCCGACTGATGCCAATTTGGTCGGGTTTCAATCCTGGGTGAAAAGCAATCGGATGTCTAACCGTATTGATGAGCTGTGATACAGCGAAACAGATCTGTCTGCGATGATTATATATATATATATATATATATATATATATATATTAGTCATCCGCATACAAGCCTATATATATATATATATATATATATATATATATATACAATTATTAATATTATTATATGTATATATATAATAATATTAATAATTGTTATAATATATTTCAACCCGTCTCGAAAAACCCACCGAGTATAAACGCGGAGGGGTAAAAGGGGAAATAAAAAAAGAAACAAACTAAGTACTTGAACATACGTCAAAATACTCGTTGAAAAGAAAAAAAAACCCGAGACGAGAACCCGAACCCTAAAGCGCTCAATACAATAGTAGAGCAAACAAATATGATTAGATAGATAGATAGATAGCGATGCAAAGTCTGTGAATGGAGAGGATAATAAAAAAGGATCAATTTAATATAAAATATTAAACGATAGATATGTATAGGGAGCCCAATAAATATTATCCACAGCAATATGATATAAACTCAACATAAAAAAAAATTCAACACATTATAAAGTGGTTATAAATTATAATCCATTTCCAAATTCTAAATTATAATACTTTTCGACAAGCTAATAAGCTCATCTCCTCAGGCCACAATTTTCTTTGGTATAAAATTCCCTCAGTCAGTTAAGTGCCATAGATGATACATGCTTGGGCGATCATGTCTTGAAGGAGACATGACTGAGTGGGCAGAAGATTATTCTGCAGTAGGTTGCCATTACTTTTTGCAGTTGACTGGTTGCCAGACATAACTACAGAACCCAATCTGTTTTGTTATTTAACCAATAACTGGAGGGAAGAGACGGATTAATACCTTTCCCAAGCGTATAAGTGCATGCAAGGAATTCAACTGGAATTCGAACTCGGCTCCCCAATTTATTCTGAGTCTATATCCACTGCACCACAACGAATATCCACAGAACAAAAATTTCAAAGAAATAGAAATCAAGTAACATGATCCAAAATAGAATCCTTTAATCCTTTAATCCTTTAATCCTTTAATCTCATCCTGTTAGGGTCATAAATGTTGAGGAAGAAAGAGTTGATTGGTTAGAATGAGTGACCATGAATCCATAGATAGACACGAATACGTGTACGCATATATACATATATAAAAATACACGCACATACATACACATATACATATATACACACGTATACGCACATACACATATATACATGCACAAATGCATACGTATACATATATATACGCACATATACACACATTCAACAATATACACATACAAATACCTTATATCTGTATACAATTTCGTATTCACACATCCACATATCCACCTATGAAGACCAGACACACACGCCTATACTTAATACTAATATATATATATATATATATATATATATATATATATATACATATACATATATATATATATATATATATAAAATAAAATAAATTTTCAATATTCAAAATTGTTGAATGAACATTACAACATGAAATCCCCAAGAGAGATTTCACGTCTCCTCAGCAATGGTACATATTTCAAAATGGAAATAAAAATAAGAATAAAAAGGAGAATTAAAAAAAATAAAAAAAATAAAAAAGAGAAATAAAAAAATAAAAAAATAAATAAAAAAACGACGGTTAAGATTTGAGAAATTAACGTCACAAAAAATTTTCGGAAGCAATGTTCATTCAACAATTTTGAATATTGAAAATTTATTTTATTTTATATTAGCTCTGTAAATTTAATTACATTGTGCTCTCCACCTGTATCATTTTTAATATTAAAATTTTAATATTAATTAGGATCAGGTTTTTTGGATTTACCTTCCTACTTTTCCGTCTGGATTAAAGTATTTTAATAAAACATATATACAAATATATATATATATATATATATATATATATATATATATATATATATATATATATATATATATATATATATATATATATATATATATATATATATATATATATGCAATTCTAACAACCAATATACACATCACAGTATACCAACCAACTTCATGTATACACAATTACATACATAAGATAAAAGCTGTACACATATACAGGGATATATGTCAACTAAATCGGAAGTTTTAAATATAATTTCTTCAATACCCAAAAATTATCAAAGGATATTTTACAGAAAAAAGGAATGTAATTGACAAGTATGATAGAGTGGGATACACACCCATCTATATGCACACAAATACGTATACGCATATATAGATATATAAAGATATACGCATACATACGCACATATATTTATACATACACACACATATATACATATATATATACATATATGCATATATTTATATATACACATTTATATGCAGATTTACACACCCACATACACATCCATGGAGACCAACTATATACACGTATACACAAAGTTAACAATAACACATATATACATAAGTGTACACATATACACATCCACGAAAAAACTTACATTGATATATATATATAATACAAAGTAGTTATACACATATACAAGGATATATATCAAATACATCGGAGACCTTAACCACAATTTCTTCAGTACGCAAAAATTATCAAATGATAATTTACACAGATAGGGAGGTGAAGTCACAGGTGTGATACAGTGGAATCACTTGAATTCAAATACCAACAAATATATACATGAGTATACAGATCAACAAAGAAGGTACATTCAATTACATGCATAAAACAAGGTAGTTGTACACATATAATGCCATATATACCCAATACATAGCAGATTTCCACTTTAATTTTTCAATACGTAAAACCTTTAAACGAACGAGCAACGAAAATGTGAATGAACCCGCAAGCATGACGGAATCGGATAAATGTACAATTCTATTTAGTAGGTAATTTAAATTTATTTCTATGGTAGCATTTAACGATCATTTCATTTATCTGGTTTACTAATTGACTAGCTTTTCTGAATTTGATAATTCTAATTTTTCATCTAAGCATAAATTACATATATTTTTGAAGCTATTAGGGGTTTGAGATTTATCTTTAATTTTCATTCAATCTGTAGGGGGATATATTTGTCTTTTAATTCCCAGAAATATTTAGAAAACGCAATTTGATATTTTACGTGTAGTTTAGAGAAAAATTGCTTATGATTATATAGTTGCTGTTTCCTGGGCCCGGCGGAAATTAAAATCGTAGTTTAATAAGATGTGCTTATTAGTTTGTCGAAATGGATCATAATTTATAAACACTTTAGATGATGTGTTGAATTTTCCACTCTCTCTCTCTCTCTCTCTCTCTCTCTCTCTCTCTCTCTCTCTCTCTCTCTCTCTCTCTAGATGACTATATATATATATATATAAGATATATATATATATATATATAGAGAGAGAGAGAGATAAAGAGAGATAGATAGAGAGAGAGAGACAGAGAGAGACAGAGAAAGAGAGGATTATAGATATTAACAAACTCAGACAATGAATACTGAAATAGCTAGGCAGATATTAACAGATTGATCTATCTATCTATCTATCTATCTATCTATCTATCTATCTATCTATCTATCTATCCCAATCTCTTCATTATCTATCTATCTATCTATCTATCTATCTATCTATCTATCTATCTATCACAATCTCTTCATTATCTATCTATCTATCTATCTATCTATCTATCTATCTATCTATCTATCTATCTATCCCAATCTCTTCATTATCTATCTATCTATCTATCTATCTATCTATCTATCTATCTATCCCAATCTCTTCATTATCTATCTATCTATCTATCTATCTATCTATCTATCTATCTATCTATCTATCTATCTATCATCTCAATCTCTTCATCTATCTATCTATCTATCTATCTATCTATCTATCTATCTATCTATCTATCTATCCCTATCTATCTATCTATCTATCTATCTATCTATCTATCTATCTATCTATCTATCTATCATCTATCCCAATAATCTTATCTATCATATCTATCTATCTATCTATCTATCTATCTATCTATCTATCTGTCCCAATCTCTTCATTATCTATCTATCTATCTATCTATCTATCTATATATATATATATATATATATATATATATATATAGAGAGAGAGAGAGAGAGAGAGAGAGAGAAATTAAATGACTCATAATGTCAATCAATCAATTCATCAGTCAAATATTACCTTCATCGAATGCAAACTGGATTTTAGTGTGGTTAATAATGGTGCATTTCGTTTTTCATCATTTTTTGCTCTTGATTGGAGCAAACAATTCATTTTTCATCACCATTAATATGATAAACATTTCAAATAATTTTTACAGATAAATTATAGAGATCATTGAAATATTTTTATTGTAGATTCGTCACACATAATTTGTTCTAAAACATTGAAATACTTTATTTTAGTTAACTTTTCAATATTATTATGGTAAATATTTCAAATAATTTTTATAAAAACATTGAAAATAATTAGTCATTGAAACCATCTCGAATAATTCATTATAGATCATTGACTATATATTTTAAATAATTTTAGGAGCACATTTGAAATATATTAGTATCGGAAACATAAATAATTAATGATATTTCATATAATTTCATATAATTTTATAGACACATTTCAAATAATTTGTTCGAAAATATTTCATCCAATGTGCTTCAGGAGTAACAGTTGAATACTATGAAAGTCTTTTGAGATTCACCAATGAAAGAAAATGGTCATTCGTTCCGAACGATCCATTGACGGAAAGGTTTTAAATGTTCAGTCAAAACACAGGACAAATAGGTTATTTGCACCGAATCAATGTATCGGCAACATTGCGGCAAGTCAGATCGCGTAGACAAATAGATCAACGCACATGCGCACTCGCGAAGACTTAGAAACGAAGGCGCGTCGTATGATGTAATTTTAAAATATCTGGGTTATTTGCTCACACAAAATCGATCGGATTTTGCTTTTAAGACGAACTCAGCCATTCAAAAGAATGTTCGGCTTATTTCATAGCTCATTAAAACAAGATTCCTGCATTTTGTAGATGTACGTTATTTTTAGCTATATTTACAGATGCACGAATATATATATATATATATATATACATATATATATATATATATATATATATATATATATTTTAAAATAAACCTGTGTTGAGAGAGAATTGAACGAGGAGGACGAAAAAGAACAAGATGTTGCTAGTCATGTTTCGAAGATTTAATTTTTCTTTGATATTCAATTAACATCATTAATATTTCTTCGAAAACCCACAATTGTTGATACGATTCAAACCATTGATATGTGGGCGTGACAGAGTTGGCCTTAAGGTTGGGGGAGATTGATTCTTTCAGATTTGGTAACGATTAGTTCAGAAAACGCTGCTTTTCTATAATCTAAATAGTTTTCATAGATAATTAATCTAAATAGTCTTCAAAGATAATTAAATATGAACAAGAGAAGATTCCAAACGAAATAAAAAAAATCAGTAAGCCGTAGATGGATGTAAAAGCTTAGATAGATAGATAGATAGATAGATAGATAGATAGATAGATAGATAGATAGATATTAAGAGAATGATGTAGATAGATAGAGAAATAGAAAAAAGCAAATAGATAGATAGATAGATAGATAGATAGATAGATAGATAGATATTAAGAGAATGATGTAGATAGAGAAACAGAAAAAAGCAAATAGATAGATAGATAGATAGATAGATATTAAGAGAATGATGTAGATAGATAAACAGAAAAAAGCAAATAGATAGATAGATAGATAGATAGATAGATAGATATTAAGAGAATGATGTAGATAGCGAGAGAAACAGAAAAAAGCAAATATATATATATATATATATATATAGATAGATAGATAGATAGATAGATAGATAGATAGATAGATAGATATTAAGAGAATGATGTAGATAGATAGAGAAACAGAAAAAAGCAAATAGATAGATAGATAGATAGATAGATAGATAGATAGATAGATAGATAGATAGATGATATTAAGAGAATGATGTAGATAGATAGAGAAACAGAAAAAAGCAAATAGATAGATAGATAGATAGATAGATAGATAGATAGATAGATAGATAGATAGATATGAACAGACTGATATAGACGGATAAAAACAGAGTTTGAAATCTTGACGAGTTTAAGTGAATGGTTGACAAAATGCAGACGACAAGGTGAAAGTGGGATGGTAACCAGGCAAGAGTTGTTTGGATCAACTATAAAAAAAATATAGGAAATTTCCGAGAGACATAACGAGTAGAGAAAGAACAATTTGCTCATTAATAGATAGTTCAAAAGCCCAATATTGCATTGCCTGCAATCCGCTATATTAAGAACAAACTCCATGTTTGGTCGAATCTGCCAATATTTACTTCTGCATCCAATTTTTCTAACAATTCCTTTTCAAAGAATAACAACATTTATGATTCTAAATTCTCCTTAGACAACGAATTTCTTTAGCTTTTTGGCTAAACCAAGGCTACTGATTGATAACCTTTGAAGCTGTCGACCATCTCAAATCACGCATTGTAACCTTATCTTTAAATTCACATACACTTGCTTCAAACATGGACTCTCCTTAATTATTCCCGACCCTGGTTCACTATTCAACATAATTTTCGACTTCATTCCTTTTCAGACACTGATTATTGGGTGTCCTGTTTCTTTTATTTTCGTTATCTTTTTTATTACTAGAACAGCTACCCGTGTTGTTTCTTTACATAAAGCTTAGATGTTTTGTATGAACTGACATGATCAGTTCCACAAAGCAAGTAGATTTTTAGATAGATGAAAAATTAAACAAATTAATATATTGATACAGATTGAGATATAGGCTGATTGAATGACAGGGAGGTAGCTACGAGGTTACATTCAGATACTGTTTGTTCACGTTCAAAATGATCCGAACATTACAGGAAAAGACGTATCCAACTCATCTTTTCATCATCGGTATGGCTTTCCGCGCCAAAATTCAATCGGAAACGCAGACGTCAAAATATTGCAGAATAGACTTTGTTTACCGCATCAATATCAATATTAGCGACTTATCTCTTCTCATTACCGACCTTATATCTTACCAACAGTTCTTCTATGTCCCGTGTCCATTCATGATATAGGCGATCACGGGTCTCCACAGCGTCATCTCTTTTGTTTTAAAGAGAAGACGGAGGAGCGAGTTCGAATTCCAGTCGGTTTCGTTGCAGTCACATACGCGCAAATACCCTTGAGGAAGACATGAATTCTTCTTTCTCAGCTAAGCGTTAAATAAAGTCTTGTATCTCGAAATTTCATTGTTATTCTCGAAAAAAAATGTAAATGCGTTAATCACACACGCAAAATTATTCTTACAATAAGTTTTATCTTTAAATAAACCACAAAGATAATCCGTAAAAAAGAACGTATTAATGGCTTCACTATATCCTGTGAGTGTTAAATTCACTAGATTCACTTTCCTTATGATATATCTTACAAATTTCAACTGTGACTTTCTGGTTGAAATTGTCAGTTTCCTTGCAATTTGGATATTCCTTAAAACTTACTCGTTGCTCAAATGTTCTGCCCATTTAAACATTTGCCAGGAGAATATCCGTGTTACTTCAGGTTCCCCACACCACATTTCTGTGTAACATTATGATTTTGATGCCTAAGCGGAGGTAATGAAGAATTTATGACTGACGATAAGGTCTGTAAGTTAAGATCTTTAAAATAAGCCACCCAGTTGAGCCAAAGAGAATGAAATTAGAAATTAACAAAGGAACACTTTTGGGAACCACGACAACAGACCGGACGCTGAAGTCATCTGGTCGCAGGTTTATATTAACACCCATGGTTGCGATTGAGAGAATGCCCTACTACCATTTATCCAGTGTACGTTGTCCATCGGGAGAGAGACCGACTGCACGTCATGATGAGAAATGGGAAGAAAGTTAGTAGGAAAAATCAATGTTCTTGCTGGTTGAGGGAAAAACTGTTATATTAATCTGAGAGGTCAGAAGTGACAGAACTTGTACCCAAGTGTCACATATCTACCTATCTACCTAAAGACAGCGAAGAGAATACCTAAAAAAAACAGCGTAGTGCATAAATTATCTGTACAATTTTAAAACTCATAAAATATGAATAAAGGAAGACAAATCTACAGCATTTATTTTTTAAAAAAAGTAAACGAATAGTTATGTAAGAAGAAAGTGTCGTTACCGATATGTGTGGTCGAACACGGATCTCCAGGCAACAAACATAACCTTTGAATGAATTGTGCTACTGGGATTTAAACATGTGAGCCCATAAATTTTTAGTCTATAAAGCACTCAGGTAGACGTCTGAGTGTGTTCTGTATTCTGCATCAATCCGAACTAACCTCATCAGACTCTCTGTCTTCGGGCGGAGAGAAACCCAGACGGGCCGTCTGGGTAAAATTAGACTAGGTACCCGACCCTGCCATGTGCAGGGTCTAAGGGAACTTTTTACCTGGACTTTACGGCTCGGATTCCCCACTATCAAACGGCCTTGTGCTACATTCTGTCTCGGTGGGGAGGTAAATAAATACCGTTGTGTATTGTGCATTATTCCAGTGTTATGCAGAGACTGATTCAGAGTTAATTACTCGAGAGAATTATTCTAAGAGCATTATTGTGTCTTATTCGAAGGCCTTCACGTGAAGATACCGAAATATTACAACTCGCTAAGAGGAGTTACCAAAACATCTCTTCAGAATAACGTTACTCTAAACTAACGTTATAAAACAAATAAAGTTTAAAGTGCTTTCATACATTTTACAGTATTAGCTTTAAGCCTGAGTGTCCAATATGTTCACTATGAACCATGATAGGCATTACGCTTTATCTTACAGTGTGTTCATTTTTTTATTAAAATCAGTGTTTAACAATAATCCCTTTTAGCATCTACCTAAAAAGACGATCGAAAGTGAATTTAAAAAATGCACAAATTAAAATGGTGGAAATAATGATAAGACACTCTACATTTTGGCTTATAACTTTATGAATATTAATTAAAATATAATCACTTTTTCACCAAAGGTAGGTAAGTGTGCATTCAATTTTTATAATTTGGTTAAGTTTTTGGCAAAGTTATTGCAAAAATACTGTTCCAGGAGACAAAATTTGATGGAAATAGATATAAGACACCTTGTCTAAAAGTCTTCTTTTCACAAACAAAAAATGTTTAAGAGAAAAAACAAAAAACGTGTTTAGTATTTGCATGAACTACCTTTTCCTTGCAGTACTTCTGCACAACAATCGTTCATAGACGTTACTAAATTGTCAATCATTTCTTGGGGAATTTTCGCCTAGTACTCTTAAACGACACGCCATAGCTCCTTTTTGTCTTCAAAACGTCGGCCATCGGTGTAAACTTGCCTCGCCAGTATACCTGACAGGTTCTGTATAGGATTCAAATAATGTGACTTAGCTGGCCAACCCAAAGATATTGTGGGCATGGGGCTACTCAGTTGTGTGCTTTGAAGTGTGAATGGCGGCGTTGTCTTGCTGAAACACGGCGTTATTCTAGTGAAAATTATCTAAAAATGGAAGAAGACTTCTTTGTAGCACTTCCGTGTACTTTACTGAATTTTATCTTCCCTCCATTTGCATCAGACTCTTCCCTTGGGAAGAGACATTAACATTCAAAAAGGTTTTTCAAATGAAATAACATTTATTCATATATAAATCAGATAAGGGAAGACCAAGTAAAAAATATTCACTGAATTTTTATTACTTGTTAGTAGTTTATATTCTTTTTAGTTTTGCAATTATGAATAAAACATCGTTTAATTTTTTGCCCACATTTGCAACACTAACCCTAAAGTGGTGGGAATAATGATAAGACACTCTACATTTTTGCTGATAACTTTATGAATATTAATTGAAATATAATTACTTTTTCACCAAAGGTAGGTAATAAAACATCGTTTAATTTTTTGCACAAAAAAATTTTGGCTTATGACTTGTTGAATATTGACTGAAATAAAATCAATTTGTTACCAAAGTTAGGTAATAAAATTTGGTGAAAATAATGATAAGACACCTTTCAAAATTTCCGTTTATCGGAAATTTTACAACTTTGACGCTAAAGAAAAGATCGTAACACACCTGTGTGACATTAGACTATATACCGACGATCAGCTGTCTAATATTTAATTTACATTTACAGTATTGGCAAAAACTCTCTCTCTCTCTCTCTCTCTCTCTCTCTCTCTCTCTCTCTGAATTCGGAAAAGGGTAAATAATAGCCGTAAATGGTCAAGGATACATCTACAATTCAAAAGCAGATTGAGAGGTCAAGAACAGTAATTAGCAATTTCTTGCAAAATCATGAACGGACCGAAGAAACCCACTGGGCGCTCACACAATCTTACCCCAGCCAGTCATCGCAAGATGCTACGTGAGGATTCTTCTACAGGAAAAAGCTCCAGAAATCTTCAAACATTCCTGGAGTTGAATGTAACACCCAGACGAGTTAAGCAAATTATCAGTACTTCAGAAATGTTTTGATATGAAGAGAAAAACAAAACCAGAACGAGGATATACAAGAAACGACGAGAGGAGTGGGTGCAGGAAAAAGCACAATAGAATACTGAAAATTGGGCAAATGCTGTGTTCTCAAATGAAGAAAATTTCAATTGAGACAGTCCTGACGGATTTCAATACCATTGGCACAATTTAAGGAAGGATGAGCAGATTTTCAGTAAAAGGCCCTTCGGAGGTGGATCACTGATGATCTGGGGAGTTTTTTCAGCAGAAGGGTAAAGCGAGTCTGATGCAAATGTAGGGAAGATAAAATTCAGTAAAATAAACGGAAGTGCTACAAAGAAGTCATTTTTAGATAATTTTCACTAGAATAACGCCGTGTTTCAACAAGACAACGCCGCCATTCACACTTCAAAGCACACAACTGAGTAGCCCCATTCCCACAATATCTTTGGGTTGGCCAGCTAAGTCACATTATTTGAATCCTATACAGAACCTGTCAGGTATACTGGCGAGGCAAGTTTACACCGTTGGCCGACGTTTTGAAGACAAAAAGGAGCTTTGGCGTGTCGTTTAAGAGTGCTAGGCGAAAATTCCCCAAGAAATGATTGACAATTTAGTAACGTCTATGAACGATTATTGTGCAGAAGTACTGCAAGGAAAAGGTAGTTCATGCAAATACTAAACACGTTTATTGTTTTTTCTCTTAAACATTTTTTGTTTGTGAAAAGAAGACTTTTAGACAAGGTGTCTTATATCTATTTCCATCAAATTTTGTCTCCTGGAACAGTATTTTTGCAATAACTTTGCCAAAAACTTAACCAAATTATAAAAATTGTATGCACACTTCTTGTTTTATTACCTACCTTTGGTGAAAAAGTGATTATATTTTAATTAATATTCATAAAGTTATAAGCCAAAATGTAGAGTGTTTTATCATTATTCCCACCACTGTATATATAAATGTGACACGATAACTAGGCATATATGTATTTTATTACAATAGATTAAAATAGAAAATAGACTAGAATAGAAAATAGTTTAAAAATATATTTAACAAAAGTGAAAAAGAAGAGGAAAAAATAAATAAATAAACGCTTTTTCTTTTATGAGGAAAATTGTGGAAGAGACAACGGTATCCGATTACTGTTTTAAATCCTACCACTCTTCCGGTAAATGTTTGACTCAGTGATTTAATAAAGAGATAAAGTTCAGCAGGTAGGTTTTCAAATGACCCGGTCAAAGGCTGTCCTTTACTGTATCTTGACCACACATTAAGAATTTTCCGGCGGAAGCTTTATTAAGATAAAAAAAAAAAAAGATAACTGAAATTTCAGACTTACAGTCGCCAATGTTTATCACCGGTGATCTAAAGCATTTCCGGATTTTCATTTAAATAAATAGAAGTCAGTTAAGTGAAAGGAGGGAGAGTTCAGCCGGTCGCGAGCTTGAAGTAAGGATCTCCGTTCGTCTTGTTTCGTTCAGTTCGGGTTTGTTGATCTCCATTAATTAGAGTTAGAGCTGTGTGTCACATTCGCCTGCCCCAACCGACATGGCTAACTCTAAACGAATAAAGCATCCTTTTCAACTCATCCAAGTTGTGGAAGTTCGTTCCTTATAGTTCAAACTTGTACCCCCAGCTGTTCGGCCGACATTTTCAACAAACTCCCGGCAACAACACAGCGTGGAGAACGGCCGCCGGAGAAAATTGTTCGGACGGACCGTTGGGGTGTTACATAAATTTAAACTTTAATAATATTCCTTTAGCATGCATAGAAGTGTATTTAAAGCTCTTAACTTTAATTGATAAAATAAACTGTGGGAACCAAAATGTAAAACAGATAGCCATTGTCATTTATTAAACAGTGTCATTTATTAACACTATCTACTCGCCTGCTCTTTCGAGAAATGCAAGTCAAGATATTACCGGTCGAAATTTTCTTCGACCTCAATGTTGTTGGGCCATTTTTTCATGCTGAATCTGAAAATCAATTCCATTTTGACACACTACATCACGTTTTCTTAGTACTGATAATTTATATTCTGCTTAAAATAGGCCAAAATGCCTAATTCTGGGGCGCACTTTCATTTTTAATAAGGTAAAAATTATTCATAAAATCTTAAAAGAAGAAAATAATTTTAAAAAGTCTTCTGAAATAAGCATTTATTTTTACAGCATTTCATTGTCTATTTAATATATTTTGTGCTTGATGTATTTTAGTAACTGAATGATAAGCATTACATGTTATGCATTGAGGAAAGCAAAGAGGAAAGGGTTAACCCTCTCTAAATTAAAGGTTAAGGAATTTAGAATCCAGTTTCAGATGTGGCGATAGTATTAAAACATACGCTTTACTAATAGAATGACAGATAAACTATTTCTCTCTTTTTCTCCTTACACAATACATGCTTTCGTTCTTTTTCTATAACCCGGACATAGCGTACTCGGTCATCTGACGGTATGTGGAAGCCAACCAATTACTAATGCTCCCGTCAAAGTCAAAGCAGAAACGCGTAAGCGTTACGAGAATATAAAACAACAACAACCACGTGTACAATCCTCTTTTTTCACTTCTCTTCGCTCTCAGCCGCACACACGTGCGTGCGTGGGAGCTACACTTCAAGTTGTCGAAACTTCAACGAACACCCAACCAAAAGCGTGACGATTAAAGATACTATCGACACCAGAAGAGAAATACAGAAAATCAAGGACTAACTCAAAAGAACAATCCACACGTGCAAATACCAAAACAATTTATATGAAACACACTAAAATATACGTAATCTACACACTAAGCTACACACTAAAATATACGTAAAGTGATGAATCTTCACTAAACGAACGAAGATAAGTACTAAAGGAGTCAACCACAAAAGATTATAAAAATTATGGTCTGTACAAACTTGGCCCTTGTTCGTTATTATACAACCACATCAAAACCCTACTGTACGACTACACTTCAAAAATACCAAATGACAATAACTTGACTGTAACACCGAAGCCATGTACTCGGATCTGTTGCTTTTTTACAAAGATTTTTAAATATCTATTTGGAAGGATTTGATCTTTCTCTTACGGTGTTGTAATGTTCATTAAAAGTCAGAGATCAATAATAAGCATTTTTAACATCTGCATAAAAATACAAACGAAAATGAATTTTAAAAGAAAAACAATGAACAAATTAAAAAATTAATGATATTTCTTTAGCGTGTATTGATGCACCTTAACTGTAATGGATACAATAAAGTATGAAAGATGTATTTATGGACACCCTATGATAACACATCACTCAAATGGCACGTGAAAAAATTTGGGTCCACTCGGATTATTACTTTACAAATTAGTTATTTAAGTAAAGCTACTGTTGCAAATTTTCAAAACAGTGGAAAAATCTGAATTTCGTGTGTTCATAAAGCATTGCTTTCTGATGGGAAAAATACTGTTCAAGCAAAACAATGGCTTGATAAGTGTTATTCGGACTCTACTACGTCGCAAAAAACGGTTAAGAGGTGGTATGCTTGAAATGAGTTGACAAGACTGGTTTTCCTTAACAAGGATTTAATCAACAAAACATTTCCTGACTAAGCAATTCGTCAACTGACGAATGCAAGTAAGGGAAGTAATTACACTAACAAAATGCCAAGGGCAGATAAGTATAGTACATTCTCCCCCTCCTTTTTTTTTTTTTTTTTTACGGTTCATCATACCTCTTTGGCTTACGAATTTCCCGTTGGGATCGTCTGGGTATATCAGGAGTTCTTGACATTACTTGAGGAGGAATAATATTTAAATCACTTGGAGAAGATACAATTTCTGAGTTAACGATAGTTTGTGAATCGTTACTATCTACTTTTTCCTTGGGAGATTCATTAGTGGGTGTAGAATCATTTAGGTCTTTCTGGATATCATCTACAACATTCTCGCTTTGTAATGAGATCCTTGCTGGTGCTAGGTCGCTTACAGAGACTGTAGATTCGCGACCATTGGTGAATCTTATGTGTGCATATTGGGGATTTGCTTCGAGTAACTCTACTTCGTCAACCAATGGTTCGTACTTACTCGCTCGGACATGGCGACGCAAAAGAACAGGCCCTGGCTTAGATAGCCAAGTGGGTAAGGAATGGCCGCTGGGAGTTCGCCGTTGATATGAAAAGAGTCTTTCATGTGGTGTGGCATTAGTAGCGGTACAAAGAAGAGATCTTATGGAGTGTAGCACTTCAGGCAAAACCGTTTCCCACTGCGATTCCTTGAGATTTCTTGAGGCTAGGGCTAATAATGTGTGTTTCCATATAATCCCGTTATACCTTTCACACTGACCGTTTCCTTGGGGGTGATAAGGCGTTGTCCGGCTAGTAGCAATCCCGAGATTGGTGAGATATTCACGTACTTCCTTTGATAAGAAGGATGCACCCTTATCCGAATGGATGTAGGATGGCATGCCAAATACTATGAATATTTGACTTAGACCCTGTATTACAGAGTCTGAATTAGTGCTTGTACATGCGAAAGCAAAAGGGAAACGTGAGTACTCATCTATAACCGTTAATAGGTAACGGTTTTTCGAAGTTGAAGGAAGGGGCCCCTTAAAGTCAATGCTGAGTCGTTCCATTGGTTGTGTAGCTTTGACTAGGCGTCCAGCTTCTGGTGTATAGAAGCGTGGTTTCCATCTGGCACAAACTGCACATGCTGCACACACTCTCTTAACCTTCTTCAATAGAGTACGGAAGATTCCTTACTTTAACAAAATGAGCTAACCTGGTTATACCCGGATGACAAAGATGTTCGTGTATTTCATGCAATCTTCCCATGTTGTCGAGTGCATTGCACTGGACACGCGAGAGCGTATCGGCTGGAATATTGTTTTTCCCTGGTCGGTACATGATATCGTACTCGTAACACCCCAATTCCATTCTCCATCTTTCGATCTTGCTGTTCTTGATCTTTCCATGCCTTCTTGCATCAAACATGAAATTCACAGCTTGTTGATCTGTGACTATCACAAAACGTCGTGCTGATAGATAATGTGACCACTTTTTAACTGCCTCTACTATTGCACAAGCCTCCTTTTCTACGGAAGAGTGTTTTCGTTCTGTAGTCGTAAGTGTGCGTGAAAAGAATGCTACTGGACGGTTTGCTTGATTGAGAGTGGCTGCAATAGCAGTATCAGACGCATCGGTTTCTACTACAAGAGGTATCTTTTCGTCGACTGAGTGCAATAAGGCCTTTTCAATTTCCTCCTTGAAGATTTCAAATGTTTTTATCGATTCTGGATCAAGGGGGAATGAATTAGCTGTTATTAAGGGTCTAATCTTATCAGAGAATTTGGGTATCCACTGGGAGTAGTAAGAGAATAATCCAAGCACTCGACGCAGAGAGGTTTTGTTCTGAGGAATAGGTAACTCTCTTAATGGCCGTAGACGTTCTGCATCAGGTCTAAGTAAGCCCTGTGATATACTATAGCCGAGAAAATCAATGGATGTTTTAGAGAACACGGACTTCTCTTCATTGAGAGTGAGGTTATACTGGGTAATAATCTTTTTTAATTTTTCTAAGTTCTCATCATGGTCTTGCTGATTTTTCCCGACTACGACAATGTTGTCTACATAGGCATACACTCCCGTTAGATTATTTTCCTTAATAATCTTGTCTATTATCCTTTGGAAACATGCAACACCATTGGTCACTCCAAAAGGAATTCTACAAAATTGGTAAAGTTTACCGTTAGCTTCAAATGCTGTATAAGGCTTATCTTCTTCTTTTATTGGTATCTGGTGATATGCACTCTTCAGATCCAATGAGCTATAAACTTTAAATTTTGATATTTCCTGGGCTAAGTCATCCATTCTTGGTAATGGATAAGCATCCAATCTAGTAAATCTGTTAATTGTTCTACTATAATCGACTACTAGTCTCTTTCTTTGACGTTCATTTGTTACTATTAAAACCTGAGCCCTCCAAGGGGAAGTACTTTCCTGAATTACACCCTCTCTGATCATTTTCTCAATCTCAGTCTGTATGAAACGTCTGTCACCCTCTCCACACCTTTTAGATTTAGTTGTAATAGGTTTACAGTCTGGATCAATGTTGGAAAATAAAGATGGTGTGTCCACTAATGCCGAGGGCACACTACAGGAGATAGGATGAGAGATTTCAAGATCTTTCTTAGAGCCACCGAATGCAAAAGATATAGTGGAATGTTGTGACATGAAATCTTGGCCAAGAATAATATCAGAGCAGAGTTTGGGTAGAACTGAAAGTTTTACATTTGGATACCACTCACCCAGAAGGTTCAAATCCACCGTACACTGTCCTTTGATAGAAGCTTTAAGTGATGATGACGCCATGGACACGTTACCAGTAGCAGGTTTTATTTGTATTTTGTGTTTCCTCACATAACTGAGGGAGATAAAGGATCCTGAGCTCCCCGTATCCATTAGCGCCGTACCGGCGCCATTTTTCCCGACCAATACGTATAATGCAGCCTGTTTTAGGGATCCTAAGGAGGCAGACGTAGTGTTGGATATCAACATTGTCGCGAGTCTGTGAGAGCATGTTGCAGCAGATGTCGTATTTGGATTCGAACGGCACATTTTTGAGAAATGGCCTTCTTTTTTACATTTAAAACAGGTAGCGTTTCTTGCTGCACACACACTTCTGTTATGACGAGGTCCTCCACAAAAAAACACGTATACTTGGTGTTAGCCAAAGCTGCACAACAAGTATTAATGGGGACCGTTGACTGGACACCGGTACAGTTATTTTCCTGAGAAACTGCACCCACAATTGGTGTTTGAGTGTATGTATATGCTTCTGAATTTTTCTGAGCTGCATGGAGCGCTCTAGCTTGGTCGATAGCTATATTTAAATGCAGTGTTTTGTTTTCAAGTAGCCGTTGTCGAATAACGTTTGAACGTAAACCTGTGATGAATGCATCTCTGACACAGTCGTCTCGGTTTTGAATCGCATCAACTGGTTTAAAGTTACATTCTTTCGCTAGTAACTGTAGTCTTTGCACGTATTCGTCAATATTTTCCTCCTCTTTTTGGCCGCACGTGGCAAGTAAATGCCGGGCGAAAACTTCGTTCGGGGGTTTTATGTACAGTTCTTTCAGACGGTTAACTGCACTATCAAACGTATCACATTCAGCAATGTATTCGTATACCTCAGAAGAAATACAGTTTATCAGTGTATCGAGTTTATCCAAATCAGTATGGATGTTAGGGTCAACAATTTTACGTAGGAACGACGAGAAACTTCGAAGCCAGTGATTAAAGTACTTACTTGAGGATGTTGTATTAGGAGGGGTGCCCAAACGTTCCGGCTTCAAGTATTTATCCATACTGTTGAATATGTTTTGTTGATTAAATTGAAATGAGTTGACAAGACTGGTTTTCCTTAACAAGGATTTAATCAACAAAACATTTCCTGACTAAGCAATTCGTCAACTGACGAATGCAAGTAAGGGAAGTAATTACACTAACAAAATGCCAAGGGCAGATAAGTATAGTACAATGCTGACTTTAGACGCGGTCGTACAGACACAAATGATGCTGAACTCTCAGATCACTCAAAATCGGCAGTTGTCTCGAAAACACAAAAAATTTTCACAAACTTATTTTGGTAGATCGTAAATTAAAGTTGCGTGAGATAGCAGAGGAGTTGAACATATCAGAAGGCAGTGCATGCACCATTTTACATGAATATTTGCCAATGAAAAAGCTGTGTTCAAAGTGTGTGCTGCGTTTGCTCACAGTCGATCAAAAACAACGCGTCGACAATTCAGAGCGTTGTTTGCAACTGTTTCAATGCAACAAGAAGGAGTTTTTGCATAAATATGTGACAATAAATGAAACATGGATCCACTACTTGACTCTGGAGTCAAATCGGCAAGCAGCTGAGTGGACAGCAGCAGATGAAAGCCGGTTTTGGCCTCCGTATTTTGGGATGCACAAGGTATTTTGTTCATCGATTACCTTGGGAAAGAAGGAACCATCAATAGTGTATATTATATAGCATTATAGGTGCGTTTGAAGGAAAACATCGCCAAGAAAAAACGGCCACAGATGAAGAAGAAAAATGGAATCTTTCATGAAGACAACACACTGTGTTATAAATCGGTCGCAACAATGGCAAAACTACATGTATTGCATTTCGAATTGTTTCCGCATACACCCTATTCTTCAGATCTGGTCCCCAGTGACTACTGGCTGTTGGCAGACCTCATAAGAATGCTCCAAGAAAAGAGATTTGGCTCCAATGAAGAAGTGATATCGGAAACTGAGGCGTATTTTGAGGCTAAAGACAAATCGTTCTACAGAAACAGCATCGAATTGTTAGAGAAGCGTTGGAATCAGTGGATCACTCTAGAAGGAGACGATGTTGATGAATAAAGTCGAACCTTGCCTAAAATTTGTTGTTTTATTAGTTAGGCCCAGGAATTTTGAGTGATGTGTTATATAGTGACATGCATTTTTGCATTTAATACAGAGCAAAGGGATAGAGCACTTCGGCATGGTGTAATGTTTGGATAGCTTGTCTCGCTAGCGCAGTTACGAATGAGTAATGAGTTCGATCCTCATTGGGTGCCCTATACTTTCAGTCTATGCTTAGTAAATCGTTATAACTTATGTTTCTTTATACTTACTTTCCCTACCACCGCTACACCCCATCAATAAAAACGTTATTTATTCTGAAGAAGGTCTTTTGAAGAACGAAACATGCTTCAGAGATTTTTCCATTTTGTCATTCCAGGAACTATGTTAATTATTT
The DNA here is from genome assembly GCA_037127315.1 of Ascarosepion bandense. Taxonomy (NCBI): domain Eukaryota; kingdom Metazoa; phylum Mollusca; class Cephalopoda; order Sepiida; family Sepiidae; genus Ascarosepion; species Ascarosepion bandense. The sequence continues at coordinate 7,111,312 of JBBBDQ010001462.1, read as the reverse complement.
TATTCTTGACTAGCAGTATAGCCCGGCGTTGCTCGGGTGTAATGAAAGCTTTAAAACTAATCCATGGTCCTAGAGCTCAAACTCTTTGGACGTTGGCACGAAAGACTAAAAAGCAACAGTTGTTTCCAGTTAAAGCGAAACCGTAAACTGAAAGAAAAATGAATTGATGTAAGTCAAATTTTGATTTCCTAGTATCGACATCAAATAAGTTTTTTTCGTCATAAACTGAATTTTGAAGGCTAAATAAGTGCTCTGAGTAAATGGTATCATGGCTGAGACTAAGAACTACCATTATACCTACTTAGAGCCAAACCCGAAGCAAAAACTAAAATAAAAAGTTTGAAAAAATACAGGCATACAGGCAGATAAACAGACACACACACAAACATCCTTTTATAGATATATATTATCGATTTTATGCACTATTGTAAGAACTGCAACCTTGAAACCTCTAAATATCGTTTCTTATGTCTTTGTCTATGAGTGTATCAAATTTGATTTAAATCGGACCAATCCTTCTATAATCCGATTTTTTGGATTATCGATTTTCGATATTTATTGTGGGTACCTCGAAACAAAACCTAGCTAAAAACACTCGCAGACACTTATAGTACAACTGTGTAAAATTTCAAGAAAATCGGTTCAGCCATTTCGGAGTTTACAGGTAACGGACACACACACACACACACACACACACACAGACAAAGTTCCATTTATAAATAAGTTTAAATAAGATAAATACAATTTTTTTTCCTTTTTTTTAAATTTCGTAAATGACAGCTAATGTAGTGTGCGGACGGACAGAAGTCGCAGACTTTTATAAATAGATTCCGCTGGAACTGAAGGTCTGATTTGATCTCTATGAACCATGATGCACATTACGCTTTGTCTCGCGGTGTTATCGTTTTTTATTAAAAGTCAGTGATCAATAATAAGCACTTTTAATATCTAACTTGATAGACGAAAACAAAGTGAATTAAAAAAGAATAAACTGTATATAAATTTAATAATATTTCATTAACATGCAAATAAATGTATGGATCAATCTTGAGTTTTATTGATACAATAAACTGTTGGAGTTGTACAGATATTTTACACGCGCCTCTCTATTGAAAAAAACAGAATTCCTGTCTTCAGTTCTCACTGCAGCGTTTTTTTTTCCCCCGGCTTGTAAAAATCTGTGTGAAAGCTTCGTTGTATATTTTCAGGTGAAGAGACTGTCTCGCATTTACTGTCCTAAAGGTGATTAGATAATACATAGTAGCTGAATACAATATTATATCTCTTATTACTTGCTTAGTTTTTGGAAATTTATCTTTCTCAATCCATTGCCTTTTGCGATGAATATTGTTATATGAAACACATTGTTCATCACCTGCTATGGTATATTTAATGAACGTTCGTTAGGATGAGACATTCTGTCAGTTTACTAACGCGACTTCGGTTGAGGCTACCGACTTTTCCAAACAGCGCATTTTTCAAACAAGCAATATAACTTTCGCTTCTCTAGGTCAACTGCTGATATACTAAAGATTACTAAAGAGCCTACCAAGCTGTACGTAAGAATGGTGAAACTCGGACTGTTGCCTTCGATATCCTAAAAGCGTTTGACGGGGTTTGAGATACTGGCCTTCACAAGTTGATAAGATTTTTAACTGGTTCAGTCGTTCTTATCAATGTTTGTTTATACTTCCGAAATGAGGTAGTATTTACATTATTTACATTGTTGGTACTGTTATCCTCATCTTTATTTATTTACATTATTTACATTGTTCGGACTGTTATCCTCATCTTTATTGTCATATCCACGATGTTTCAGCCGTTGTCCTCAAGGAGACATGGCTCAGTGTATAAAAGCGTTGGTTGGATTCAGTAACTTCACCCAAAGAGTTGTGAGTTCAATACCTGACTACAGCAGTGGTGGACAAAAAAAACTTAGTTTAGTTAAATGGAGATAACTAAGACTTCAGAAAGTGGCATGGCTCTTGGAACGAGAACAATATACTTCAGTGATCGAAATAAAGGGTTGGTTAGAAATTTCAATCGCCTGAACAAGGCCGGAGCGTACAAAGACCAAAACGTCGTTTTGGCCATGAATTTAAGTGAATTTTGACTTCATGAATTTAAGCGTATGGTGGTAGCAGGGTGTCAGTAATTCCCAGTTTAATTGAATGAACAATATCTAGACTTCATGAATTTAAGCGTATGGTGGTAGCAGGGTGTCAGTAATTCCCAGTTTAATTGAATGAACAATATCTAGACTTCATGAATTTAAGCGTAGGGTGGTAGCAGGGTGTCAGTAATTCCCTGTTTAAATGAATGAACAATATTTTATGGCAATAAAGATGATGGCAATGTAAATAATGCTTTTTTATCAAATCACGAAATAAAAAGTTTTCCTAAATGGCCACTTTTCTAAATATTTTTATTACTAATACAGGTATCTCCCAGATCTCAATGGACCTACTCTGTTCTTAATTTTCATAAATGATCTTCCTAATGACATCATTTCTCAACTTTGTATCTATCCTGATATCACTATCATTTGCTTTTGTCTCAAAAACAATATTGATCGGTTCGATGAGGCCAAATTAGAAGCTTATCTTAAAAAATTACCTACAGTCTGTTGTTAACCAGGGCAAACGCCTCTAAAATGAAGATTTTCTCTATCAATCTTCTAAGAAAACAATTCCTGCCTCCCATCAGCATGGCTGGTACTTAGCTCGAGCATAGTGACACGCTGCGGCTCCATGGGTTAACATTATCGGCTTACAAAGTCGAAAGATTATGTCAAATCTATTTTTAGATCTGGCGGCACAGCTGAGTAATGGATATCAGCTCGAATCGGAGAGCCCAGTTCGAATTCCAGTCGAGTTCATTACATTCATTTATGTACTAATACTCTTTGATGGTTATTGTATGAAAGAACAATATCTAGACTTCATGAATTTAAGCGTAGGGTGGTAGCAGGGTGTCAGCAATTCCCTGTTTAATTAAATGAACAATATCTAGACTTCATGAATTTAAGCGTAGGGTGGTAGCAGGGTGTCAACAGTTCCCAGTTTAATTGAATGAACAATTTCTAGACTTCATGAATTTAAGCGTAGGGTGGTAGCAGGGTGTCAGCAATTCCCTGTTTAATTAAATGAACAATATCTAGACTTCATGAATTTAAGCGTAGGGTGGTAGCAGGGTGTCAGTAATTCCCAGTTTAATTGAATGAACAAGATTTAGACTTCATGAATTTAAGCGTAGGGTGGTAGCAGGGTGTCAACAGTTCCCAGTTTAATTGAATGAACAATTTCTAGACTTCATGAATTTAAGCGTAGGGTGATAGCAGGGTGTCAGCAATTCCCTGTTTAATTAAATGAACAATATCTAGACTTCATGAATTTAAGCGTAGGGTGGTAGCAGGGTGTCAACAGTTCCCAGTTTAATTGAATGAACAATTTCTAGACTTCATGAATTTAAGCGTAGGGTGGTAGCAGGGTGTCAACAGTTCCCAGTTTAATTGAATGAACAATTTCTAGACTTCATGAATTTAAGCGTAGGGTGGTAGCAGGGTGTCAGCAATTCCCAGTTTAATTGAATGAACAATATCTAGACTTCATGAATTTAAGCGTAGGGTGGTAGCAGGGTGTCAGCAATTCCCAGTTTAATTGAATGAACAATATCTAGACTTCATGAATTTAAGCGTAGGGTGGTAGCAGGGTGTCAGTAATTCCCAATTTAATTGAATGAACAATATCTAGACTTCATGAATTTAAGCGTAGGGTGGTAACAGGGTGTCAGTAATTCCCAGTTTAATTGAATGAACAATATTTAGACTTCATTAATTTAAGCGTAGGGTGGTACCAGGGTGTCAGCAATTCCCAGTTTAATTAAATAAACAATATCTAGACTTCATGAATTGAAGCGTAGGGTGGTAGCAGGGTGTCAGTAATTCCCAGTTTAATTGAATGAACAATATCTAGATTTCATTAATTTCAGTGTAGAGTGGTAGAAGGGTGTCAGCAATTCCCAGTTTAATTGGTTAGATGCCACCGTAAGTAATATATTAGATTCTTTTCTCGCACTTCTCTCTTGTGGAATGCTCTTCTGGCTGCAAGAAAACATTACAATAGAAAATAATTTATTAAATTTTCCTTGAAATTTCTCCCTCTCGCCTTGCAATACATTTAACCTATTATGTGCAGAAGACGGTCAAATTTTCACCTAGATTTTTTACTCGTATCCAAAAAACAGTTGAACAAGGCCAATGTGCTCTGGTAAAGATAACGTCTAACCTTTTATTTGCACTACTATTAAACACTCCCGAAAAATTTCCTCTGCCCAATTTCACTCATAAGGCTTCGGTCACTCTGTGATACGAATTTCATGTACTGTACCACAGGCTGTCATCGACTCCCAAGACCGAGATTATTAAGATGCCACTGTCCCTGAAATATCGTCCATGGTAATATTCTATTTGTTTAGTAACACAACGGCGATTGACCTTCACATCATTGATCTAAAAAGCGTGAAATAATGAAAATAAACACAAAAATAAATAGTAAGTCTTTACTTTAGTGACACGTTTGTTTTGCTACACATCTTGATCAAGTTTGTCAGAGATTAACAAACATTCGTAATCCATGTTAAAGCCATAATTAAGCGTTTTTGTTTTTTGTTTTTGTTTTTTTAACAGGATTAAGATTAGAAAACGATCAGACAGTACAAACGGATGGTAACTGAACAGCGAATGGTAACGAAGTGAAAACTGAACAATTCAACTTCAGCATATTTCTCATAGAAAACACTGATTTTATTCCTCACACGACAGCACAAACTGAAGCGTGAAGACACGATAATTAAAAAGAGACACGGTATTTGAAAAATGATATCACCAACACACACACACACACACACACACACACACACACACACACACACACACATATATATATATATATATATATATATAAATATATATATATATATACTAGCAGTATAGCCCCAGCATTGCTCGGGTGTAATGAAAGCTTTTATATATATATATTAACGATTTTCTGCACTACTGTAAGAACTGCAACCTTGAAACTTCTGAATATCGTTTTTTATATCTTTGTCTATGAGTGTATCAAATTTTATTAAAATCGGACCACTCCTTCTATGACCCGATTTTTTCGATTATCAATTTTCGATATTTATCGGAGGTACCTCGAAGCAAAACCTAGCTAAGAACACTCGCAGACGCTTATAGTACAACTGTGTAAATTTTCAAGAAAATCGGTTAAGCCGTTTCGGAGTCTATAGAAAACGGACACACACAGAGACACACAAACACACACATACACACACACACAAAGTTCCATTTTTAAATAAGTATATATATATATATATAGTCAAAACATTATAACTAAAAAGCTATTCGATAATGACTTATGAAAACCGAAATACTTGTGCATTGAACCATTTATATTCAGTGTTACACTAAAAGCGGGAAAATAGACCAAAAATAAAGAGCATAAAACACCGTTACGTTTGAATTATTATTCCAAACTGTATTAATCCTATGTATGACGATAACATTCGGTAGCAAAGCCTCTGATTGGAAGATTGGAGATTTTAAGAAGCGTGAAACCATCTCTTAATTGCTGTTCTTACCAGGGGTGGTAGCACCTGTTAGGGTCCTAGCAATAATGAACCCCCAAACTAGGGTAAAAATACTATGAATCTATGACTATAGATTTATATATTAAAAATACCAGTAATACATTTTTTGTAAAGAAATGTTCCCAATAAAATTAAATTTCAGTTTTGAATTACCCCTAAGCAGTTGATATGCCACTAAACAAACATTTTAAAACCAAAATGACCAGCAACACATCTTATCTGTAGTTGTAGGAATTCAACTGCGTTCAAAGTATATTTTGTTGAAGCCATAAAATTGAGTTCGAATTCTTTAGATTTTGACATTAAATGACACATAATGGTGCTGATATGCCGTTAAACAAAATCAGGTAACCAAACTATATACGTATAAATGTGACACAGCTTATCTTTAAAGACAGAGTGGACAGCGGTACTTTTACTTTCAGTAAGATTTGACCGGAAGTTAAGCAGAATTGAATCGGGTAAGTACTTTGGAACACCCAGTACAGTTCCGCGTTCGTGTTGGGCACCTGACAATTCCTCTCCACTTACATGAATTGAAAGCCGGTGAGGGATTCGTTCATGCATAACGTATCTTGAGTAATGTATACCTGTCAGAGCCAATCCATCACCAGCTCAGACCATAGCCGGATTTCCTCTATTTTCAAGACTCGCCTTGTTCGTGGGTAGGATGTACGTTGTGGTGCACTGGATATCGACTCGGAACGAGAAATCAGAGAGCCGAGTTTGAATTCCATTTGAATTCCTTGCATTCACTTATGCACAAATATCCTTAGGAAAGGCATTAATCCTTCTCTTTTTTCCAGATATGGGTTAAATAACAGGAGAGATTGGGTTCTATTGCCTCAGTTGGCAACAATCTACTGCAGAAAGTAATGGCAACCTACTGCGGGATAATCTTCTGCCCAGACAGACATGTCTCTTTCGCCCAAACGTGTATCACGTATGGCACTTAACTGGCTGATTTGTTCGTGGACATGTGACAATTGATTAAAACCGCAAAGATCAAATCAGCATCACATACGGGACGTTTCAGAAACATTATATCATTTCGAAATCTAATAACTTGACCAATTCTCACTACATTTTTCGGGCTATTGTCCTCATCTTTGTTGCCATTTGTACGACGTTTCGGCTGTTGTACTCTTCGCCTTCTTCGGGTGCTACGAATTTCGAACCGGAAATTTCTAGTACCTGAATAAGGCCGGAGCGTACAACGGCCAAAACTATGGAAGTATAAAAATAGATTTTTATAGTGAAAATTCCAGCAATACATTTTTGAAATAAAAAAATATTTCTGGCAATACATTTGACTCACGACAGAAACCCTCTTTACAAAAATACGTCAATGAAACCTGATCTACAGACTGATATCTTACAAAAAATACATATTCTTTTAATATGAATCTATCCTAAAAGGTTTTGTTGGAATTAAATAGCCCATTGATGTTGATATGCCGTAAAACAAAATAAACCTAAACCTGATCTACGAACTGATATCTTACAAAGAATACATATTCTATTCATAGGAACCTATTCTAAAATCTTGTCGGCATTAAATAAGCAATTGAGGTTGATAGGGCAAAATAAACCCAAACCTGATCTACGAATTGATATCTTACAAAGAATACATATTCTATTCATAGGAACCTATTCTAAAATCTTATCGGCATTAAATAAGCAATTGAGGTTGATAGGGCAAAATAAACCTAAACCTGATCTACGAACTGATATCTTACAAAGAATACATATTCTATTCATAGGAACCTATTCTAAAATCTTGTCGGCATTAAATAAGCAATTGAGGTTGATAGGGCAAAATAAACCTAAACCAAACCTAAACTCGGCCTGTTGACCTCATGATTATTATTATATTCACGACACATGGTCCAGTAGAAAAATGCTCTGTCGATACAGTTTACCGTTATATCCAAAAAGTGACTTCATTCAAAGAGTTGTGAGTTCAATACCTGGCCACATGAGTTGTGAGTTCAATACCTGGAAGGTTGAGTTACTAAAGGGAATTAAATGAAACTGAGATATCCACAAAAAAAAAAAAAAGAATTAAAACAATACACTCCCGTGAACTATATAAAAGGGTTCGATTCAAAATTCCAACGTATACCACCTGAAAAGGGCCGAAGCGTATAATGGCCGAAATGTCGTGAACATGACAATAAAGATGAGGAGAACAGTCCGAACAATGTAAATAATGTAAATAGTGACTATTTACATTAAATTCTATGCTTAATGTATTAAGATTTTATTCTTTCAGGTATAGAAATGTCATTCACTGGGAAAGAAAAGACGTTTAGTGCCGTTAGAATCTTACTTCAACGCAGTCGAACAATCACTGTACAGCGTGCATTTGTGAGCGAATTCATTAAATATGAACAAACGGTAATACAGATTTGGACATAGCGCAAAAGTTTAGAAGAGGAAGGTCTATGCTTGGCTTAAAGGTATGGACGACCACAAGTATCAGAAAAAGTGGACGAGAGAGATTGGAAAACATTTTGCGAAGCTCCAAGAAGCTGAAAGTCTAGAAGTTCAGATTACTCCAACGACAATTTGGCCTGTCGCACGGAAACACTTGCGAATGACACCCGAAAAGCTTCTGCTCTTTCATGCCTTTAAGCCATATGGCAAGTAAAAATTCAAGCATTTATTCCTAAATAAGCAAGAGAAAGCTGAAAAAGATAAGTTTGAAGAACGTCTTCCTTTAAGTGACGAGGCCACATTTCATAAGAATGGCAAAGTCAACATAATGTTCGCATTTGGTTTTAACAAAATCCTCATGCCAACTTGACCTGTGCTATACTGAAAACTTGGAAAAATGGTTTACGTAATCTACATACTTTCGATTTTCTTATTCAAATTTTGATGAACAAATCCCATTTTGCTAAACGATAAATCTGTTCAGATTAATTTGCTTAGACTATGTAGTTTCACAGATATTTATACCTCAAATGATATATTTTTAAACAGCCTGTAATTCTGACATGAAAAAACTTAACTGTGACTTATTCGAATATACGAATAAATCCAATATACAGACTCTAGTTATCTTGACTGTTTCTTAGTATTGGATCAAGACTGATGCTGAAAGACCACATAGTGTTGCAAATGATTGAAAAAAAATTTGTGGTTTCTATCATATTTTATGGGCGTGAACCAACTCATCCGGTATGGCCTGAGGGTCGGCCGTCCTCTTGCATCAAGTGAGCAGTAATCATAGGAAAAACTACTAAAAAGTTGTAAGTTAAAAATGTATTTTTTTGACAGTATTTATTTATTTATATTATTATATATATATATATATGTTTGATATTTCAGACCGGCCTTGGCCTTTCATCAAAAACGAATGATTTTAAAATTTAAATTAGAAGCGTCCGTCGCGAGAAGCGTCCGTCACGTGATGTAGAAAGCAATAGAGTTTGAATATTTTTAAACGTAAATCTAACTGTAATAATACTTTTAAATGTTGTTTTAAAGAAATTTTTTTTAAGTGTATCTAAAAAATACTGAGCATCAGGAAGAGACAACTGAAGTTTCTGGGACATGCAATAAGGAAGGAGAGCCTGGAGAACCTAATACTGACTGGCCAGATAGAAGGAAAAAGAGACAGAGGAAGGCAGCGGATAACATATTTGCAGGGCCTGATCAGGTGGATGACGGAACGGGGGTTGCGAGGTGTAACAGGAGCAAACATACTAAGAGCCACAAGGGATCGGGAGACGTGGAGAATCATGATCGCCTACGTCCTGTAGGGACAGGGCACATAGAAGAAGATCTAAAAAAAATGTTTAACTATTGAAATATTTATAAAGATTCAAAATACCTAAGTCCCTATTTAACCCTAGCCTATATGTATTTAATTTTAAAATCCAGTATTTTTCTTTCTTCCTGCGTGAGTATGTGGAACTAAAATCGGAATCTATCAGTAAACATTTGCAGTTTTCTAATGTGTCTCCTGGTTGATTGAAGTGTTCAGCTATGGGGGAATAAGGGTTGTTTTGGCGTATGCTTAGATTATGATTATTAAAATGAAATCTAAAACTGTTTCCAGATTCACCAATATATCCACTATTTGGACATATTGAGCAGAAAAGAAAATATATTATATTTTGGCTGTCACAGGTGAAGCGTGGTGGGTGTAATTTGATGTTGGTGTTAGGTAGAGAAAGATATATATATATATACATAATCCAAAGAATGACTTAGCTCAAAAAGTAATGAGTTTAATGCCTGACTACAACAGAGAGAAGAACAACAAAAAAATCTTGAACAGTTGAGTTACTAAAGAATATTAACTGGAACTAGTCAGTCTGTTAGTTAAGTGCCATACGTGATACACGCTTGGGCGATCATGTCTAGAAAGAGACCAGACAGAATGGGCAGAGTATTTTCTCGCTGTAGGTGGATATTACTTTCTACGGTAGATCGGTTGCTAACCAAAGCTATAGAATCCAATTTATCCGTCTATTTAACCCATGGCTGGGGAGAGAAGAGGCAGATTAATGCTTTTTCTAATGGTATTTGCGCATAAGTGAATACAACGAATTCAACTGGAATTTGAACTCGGTTCTCTGATTTATTGTTCTGAGCCGTTATCCACTGCATCACAACGCGCGCAACCGAAACTAAAATATCAAAAAAAAGCATAGCATGTGGTATTAGAACGATTTACACTTTTGTACTGAATAAATGGTTCGAAGTTACCTGACGAGAGCCGGCGTGTACAACGATCGAAACGCAGTGGATATTTTAATAAAGATGTGTACGACAGTCCGAATGATGTAAATAAATGGATTTCAATTTGATGCCAGTTTCATTTATCATTTTGGTTTAAAAAGTTGTTTTAGACGATAAACGACATTACATATTAGTCAACAGTCGCAATTTTGAAGAAATACATTTTTTTCATTTTAATACTAGTTTCATTTGTTGCAACGCCCCCTCTAGTTAGACTAAATCAATGGCAACAATATTTGCCAAAATTGACAAGCGTAAGTAAATTATTTTAATTTAGACGATTTTTATATTTTCTTCTTCTATGTGCCCTGTCCCTTCAGGACGTAGGCGATCATGGATCTCCACGTCTCCCTATCCCTTGTGGCTCTTAGTATGTTTGCTCCTGTTGCTCCTGGCAACCCCCGTTCCGTCATCCACCTGATCAGACTCTGCAGATATGTTATCCGCTGCCTTCCTCTGTCTATCCTTCCTTCTATCTGACCAGTCAGTATCAGGTTCTCCAGGCTCTCCTTCCTCATTGCATGTCCCAGGAACTTCAGTTGTCTCTTCCTGATGCTCAGCATCAATTTCCTTTTTGTTGCCATTCTTTCTAACACTTCGTCGTTGCTTGTATGCTCAGTCCACGATATCCGTAGCATCCTTCTGTAGAACCACATTTCGGCCGCTTCCAGTTTTTTCCTCATTTTCGATGATATTGTCCAGCATTCACAGCCGTATTGAAGAACTGACATCACGTAGCAGTCTAGCACTCTTTTCTTCATTTCTATTGAGATCTTCCTGTGTGTTATAAGCGAAAAGAGAAAAAATACTCCAGAATGCTTGTAAAAGACATTGGAATTTAGGAATTATGTCGGTGATATACATGGGGGGAGGAGTCCACGCATGCGCTCGAATATGTTCAGTTACTAAGGGAAAAGATGTCCCCATGCCCGGACAAGGTCCTGGTGGTGTTGTCACTAAAGTATGCTGGGAAGAAAAGAGTGATGAATAAATTGATGAATGGAAGAGCTATGGAAGAGAGTGCTTTTCTCTAATTTACATTTCTCCCATCATGGTCATAGGTATTATCACGGACGCAGCCCCCAAAACAGATGTCACATTATCTCTAGGCTTGGGGCTGCTATTGTACATTTGATGGCTTCCCCTTTTTTGTGACGTCACTTAGCGACGTCGGGTTTCTTTGGGTTCCTGTACCATATCACAAACACATGAAAGATAAATACAGACGCTTCAAAATCTGCAGAGAAAATGAGGCCCACAAAACTCGGATGGAGATTTATAAATTTCTCTCTTTCTCTTTTTTTTTTTATTCAATAACAAGAAATTAAATAAAAACAATAAAAGAAAAGAAGGAAAAAATAATAATAATAGTCACAAAAAAAAAACAAAAAAAAACAGGAATATAGTTCGACCGGACATTTATCTCTCTCTTTGTTTTTATCTCGCTATGCTCCTATTTCCTTTCTCTTTTTTTTTTCTGCTCGATAGATTATTTTGAATATTGAGGATTATCAGTTCTGCGTTTAACTCGAGCAGATTATATATATATATATATTGTTTTTGTTTTTCTGGTAATTGTAGTGATGTATGTGGAAAAAAAAACAATATATGTTTTTTTATATATGGATGTGTGTTTACTTTGATGGATTGGAGCCATAATCTAAACTTATTTATAAATGCAATTTTGTCTGTGTGTGTGTGCGTGTGTGTGCGTGTGCGTGTGTGTGTGTGTGTGTGTATGTGTGTGTGTGTGTGTGTGTGTGTGTGTGTGTGTGTCAGTTACCTATAGACTCCGAAACAGCTGAACCTATTTTCTTGAAAATCTGCACAATTGTACTGTAAGCGTCTACGAGTGTTCTTAGCTAGGTTTTGTGTCGAGGTACCCCCGATAAATATCAAAAATCGAAAAGTTCGGGTTATAGAAGGAGTGGTCCGATTTTAATCAAATTTGATACACTCATCGACAAAGACATAAGAAACCATATTCAGGGGTTTCAAGGTTGCAGTTCTTACAATAGTGCAGAAAATCGATAATATATATATATATATATAATTCAGTTTACGACGAAAAAAACTTATTTGATATCGATACCAGGAAATCAAAATTTGACTTACATCTATTCATTTTTCTTTCAGTCTACGGTTTCGCTTTAACTGGAAACAACTATTGCTTTTTAGTCTTTCGTGCCAACGTCCAAAGAGTCTGAGCTCCAGGACCATGGATTAGTTTTAAAGCTTTCATTACACCGGAGCAACATTGGGCTATACTGCTAGTTAAAGTTATAAAAAAAGTCTAACTTACGGCCTTTCCTCAGAGCATTGTTTTATGTATTATTTTTCCTTTTTTTTTTTTTTTGTCGTGATCTCTGTTTTAATTTCTTAAAATAAATATTTCTTTCGGCGTCATTAGCTGTAGGATGTGCTCGAGAAGGCAGATTTAGCCTGTCCTGGCCGGGGTTTAAAAATATCGCTTGGTTTGGCTCCTGTAAAGGCTGCTACTTTCATCACTGTATGGAATGGCGTCACTAAGCGGCTGTCACTTCACCCAGGTGCCTTATCACGGACAAAGAGAGATAATTGCTTTTGCTATCCCTGAATTGCCATCACGTTAAATAGATTATAGAACCTGCTTGTTTATATTGCTTGTTGTTGATATAATAGAAATGTGGGAACATTCTTTATACAAAGTACATTATAAAAAATATGCATGCAACTTACATTAAAAAGTGACGTGTTGTATAAACAATGTTCAATCAATAGTATAAAACGTTCTTTCGGTGTTAATATACACTCCCGATCAAAAATTTAAGACCACTTAAAAATCTTTAAAAAGAAATTTTAATTTAAAAATAGATTTTAAACTCCTCCCACTTAAGGTTACCAATACTACAATCTAAAAGGTTATGGAAACAAAAAGCTACATTCCAAACATTTTATTTAGAAATTTACATTTTTATAAAATGAGGCGATTTACACATGATCAAAATTATAAGACCAGAGACAAAAATTCTACGAAATTGTACAAAAAGTGTATGAAAACATTCAACAACCAAATTTAATAATGAAGTCTACCTCCACTGCTTTTGATGACTTCAAAAATTCTGTCGGGCATGCTAGAAATAAGCGTTTCAATTAATTTGCTGGGGATGTTGCTCCAGCTTCTGAAGATGGCTTCACGAAGTTCATTTTTTGTTGAATAGTGTTTGCCATTTCGATAAACATCTCTTGTTATCCATCCCCAAACATTTTCAATTGGGTTCAAGTCCGGTGAGCATGCAGGATGTCCCAAGAGATGGACCCCATTTTCTTGTAGAAAGGTCAAGGTCCGTATTGCAGCGTGGATTGCAGCATTATCCTGTTGGAATAACCATCCATCCCCACACAAACGATGGCCCTCCATCATCAAAGATGCTTTTTGTAGCATGCTAACATAACCAGCCGCTCTCTGACGACCCTGCATCACCTGGAGCTCCATCGTCCCTCTGTAAGAAAATGCACCCCATATCATTAGGGACCCTACACCACTATGACGTGTGGAGAAAATTTCAGGAGGCAGGTTTTTGTTATACCAATGTCGATGGAAGCCGTCAGGACCATCTAGATTGAATTTTTTCTCATCAGAAAGCAGGACTTTCTTCCACTTCTCAACGTTCCATCTTTGGTATTCACGACCCAACTTTAAACGGTCCACCTTGTGACGTGGAAGCAGCCGAGGAGTTTGTTTACGCTTTTTATTTACCATGCCTTTTTGTCTTAGGTGTCGTCTGATGGTTACAGGACTGCAATCACCATCTGTGACTGCCTTAATTTGACTAGAAGAAAGTCCCCCGTCTTATTCTTCTACTCAATGCAGGAGAATTTTTTTGGGGCCTACCAGAGGATTTTGCTTTTCCATAATTCTAACTGTTCTTTAGAAAGTTGCAAATCACAGTTTTACTGCGATTTACCTTAGCTGCGATCGCCCGCTGTGACAAACCTTGCTTATGGAATTTTAGAATTCGAGAACGCTCAACTTCGGTAAGTTTGCTTGCTTTAGGCATGGTAACACCTTTACGCAGTGATTGCTAATCTCTGACTGAACTAAAAACATTGGAATTACCATAGATCTAACAATTTATACCCCTGGTCTTATAATTTTGATCATGTGTAAATCGCCTCATTTTATAAAAATGTAAATTTCTAAATAAAATGTTTGGAATGTAGCTTTTTGTTTCCATAAGCTTTTAGATTGTAGTATTGGTAACCTTAAGTGGGAGGAGTTTAAAATCTATCCGTAAAAAAAAAATTCTTTTTAAAGATTTTTAAGTGGTCTTAAATTTTTGATCAGGAGTGTAATACAAAAATCCATATGAAAAATAAATAAGCTGCAAAAGGAGAAAACAAATTAAGATATTACAAGAGAAGTCAAAGACCGCAAACCTCTGCCAAGACAATACCGACATTATATTACCGATTAGCAAGAGATCATTATTAAAATGAGAATAACTATAATGAACTTGACCGTAATTTTTCTCTTTTTTTTTTAAGAGAACTAATATTAAGTTTATGTTATAAATAATAATATTTTCGTGTAAAAAAATTGTGTTCAGAAAATGTAATCTAAGGGAGGTAAATTTAGTATTTGAAGTGTGAACTGTACGAAACAAAACAAAAAAACAAAACAAACAGGAAAATAACCCAGAAACTTTATCCCGTACTAGATCAAACCCAAAATCTAATCGGCTCGTATCAGTCATCAGGCTAATAATCCCTGAATGTTTCATCCAAATCTATTCAGCGGGTCTTGAGATATTTTGACTACGGACAAACAAACAAATAGAAAAAACGCCACCGAATAAATATTTCCGCCTAAGTCGGAAGTAAAAAAAAAACCCTGTAACATCTTAATATGAAGCCGAGATTGGTCACAGATTAACTTTGTAAATCTGCTGTTGGAAAGGAAAGTGAATGGCATGTCTCCATTTAATTATGTAGTATTGTTACCGCTTATATTTAAAAAATAAGTCTCTTCAGGATTTGTCTATATTTCTGAGATGAGGTAGTATTTACGATATTTACATTATTCAGACTACTGTCCTCATCTTTGTTGTCATCTAGGAATTTAGAACAAAACCCTTATTAGAATCATTGGGTTATATCATCTCCATCCCTTGCCTCTTCTGGTAGTCATGAGTTATCTCCCTCTAACCCTGTAAGTTACTTATAATGGTATTGAACTCACAACTCTTTGGGTCACAGAAACTAATCAACGTCTATATCCATGTGTCCTTGAGAAGAACAACTGAACTTTTTGGACTTATAAACCTAATGTTCAGTAATCTTTTTTGCCAGAGTTCATATTGCAATTTTTTGATGTTAATGATTTTCTCTCGTATTTTTTGATGTTAATGGTTTTCTGTAGTATTTTTTACCAGAGCTCATATTGCAATTTTGACACTAATGATTTCCTCTGGCACTTCCTATTACTGGTTCCCATATTGTGTTTATCTCTATGCTTAGTCGGCTTAGGAGATTTTTGTAGTCTAGCATATATGCTGATTCCTTAAGTTTACGTAGCTTCCAGTGGCGTTCTTATATTTATTATTTCAACTTCATCCCATAGTCCCATAGACTACCAGAAGAGGTTCTATGCAAGAGATGAAGATGATATACCCCAGTGATTGTAATAAAGAAATTTCTAGCATCTGAAGAAGAACGGAGCGTACAACGGCCGAAACGTCGTACAAATGGCAACAAAGACGAGGACAATAGTCCGAATAATGTAAATACTGTCTCTTCAGGATCTTGAATCGTCCTCAGTATGTGCTGCAACGCATACGACTAAGTCGCGTTCTCAGTGTTTAGGTCATGTATATTTGAAAAGATCAAAACGTTAAGTAGTCCTGAAGAAATTTCTGAAGCTATTGGTTCTTTTGTTTTTCCAAAAATGACTGATAACCCGTGCATGTGTCTTTAGCAGGAAACAATCAATGCACCAAACATGGTTACCTGTAGGAGTTTTTTTTTTATGTGAAAGAAAAATTGGTTACCACTGATCGTGGATTTTCTACGTTGAAGAATCGCCAAACACATCGGCTTTTCTATTATTAATAATTTAATCCCAACCAAAACGGGACTGCCACTAGTGCGCAGGGAGTTACAGTGAAAGAAATGACTGGGTACTGTAGATTTTGAGGAAAGTATAAAAGTTGAATGGGATTCAAGGAGATAGAAGATGGCAACTGACGCTTGATTTACACTTTTGGAGATTGTAGCTATCAGGGAAACAAGTAAACGGAAGGGAGTTTTACAGGCGGAAAGTGCGAGAAAAGAATCTGATAGCGTAAGCTAGAATGTTACATTTAAATATTTTGACGGTAAAAGAGTGGGATCTAGATGCCAATCGAATAGCACGCTTAAATTCGTGTGGTCAAGAAACTGGGGGAAAAAGCTCTCCAGAACAGTTGTCAATGAAAATATTTGTAGAAAAGGCAGAGGGAAATCACGTCGTGGAAAAGGATACCAAATCAGAATCGATTAGATTGCAGATTTTTCTTTGGATTTTGTCGAGAATCTCGATGTGAATAGCATGATTACCCGACCAGATCTGGCAACAATACTCATTAAACGGACGAATGGTAGGTGCAGAATGGATTCATACAAGAAAAACTTTCTGGCCCGACACAGTGACTCAGCCGTCCTAGCAATAGATGCAGCTATAGATTCGATGTAATAGTTCCACTTCAGGTCGGTTGAAATGTGAGGCCAAGGAGGCGCAGTGGGTTGTTCCCCAGGAGACTAGAATCATACATTCTAGTGATTGGCAGGAAAGTTTCTCTATGGTGGTTAAAAAAGAGCAGTTTTGTTTTGGAAGCATTGAAATTTACAAACCATTCCCTACGCCAGTCAAGCACTGATTGAAGATCAATTTCAAGAGCTGCAGCCAGGTATACTTTGACAGCCTTGGCAGACATTTCAACTAAATTGGACAATAGTAATTTAATTTTGAGCAATGGTATCATAGTATAATTCTCATCACACATATCTCTGGAAAAAAATAACATGAGTGAACAATAAAATACTTTGGAAAATACACGTGGAAAAATATTTGGATTAGATATCAACCAAATTTACGTCTGATGCTATGTAGCTAAGATACCCCAATTGGACCAAAGAAGCGGGGCCTACAACCACGTGTCACCCGTCCCGGTTTGAAGTATTATATGAACTACTGAGGATGGCATCATGGTTAGCTTGAAAACACGCCAAAATCGATTCAGCTTGAAGATGAGGAAGATTATGGTCATATTGAAAATAGTTTGATTGGTGCAGACAATAATAATCTATGAAAACAGTTTTCTGTTCTGAAATATCTGAAAAAAGTACATCGGCAAAAATACCGTTAATATATTTCATATAAAAATATGTATTGCAGAAATTCGTTACTACCAAACCGAAGAGCAAAATATAAAAAGGGCTGTCAGTTACCTATTTAATAATAGAAAATGTTCATGTGCTGAAAAAAAAATAATAATATTCCCACGAGTGCCATAATATATAGGAAATGTGACAAAAAGATATGCTATTCAAATTAGCGTAAATTCAACCACGACAAGTTATATTCAACTTTGCTATATATTTATTTTTTTAACCGATATCACGACATGCAAGTCATGAAAGTCACGAAGACACAATGGTTACAAGATGCGTAAGAATTAGGAACAGAAACATTAATAATGAGCGGGAAGAGAAAAGACTAATCAGAATGACAGTGGATAGCGATTGACATTGCATTTAAATTTTTGCTGATTAAAGTTGGCTGGAAAGCATGGAGTCGAAAGGGAGTTCGACAAGCAAGAAGTGCGAGAAAAGAAACTTTTCGCATAGAATTTACGGCCACATCTAACGAGTTTTTTCTAATTATTATCACCCAGTCAGCAAAGTGCCATATGTGATTCACGCTTGGGCGATCATGTCTCGAAAGTGACATGACTGACAGGGCAGAAGATTATCACGCAGTAGTTTGTCATTACTTTCTGCGGTAGACTGGTTGCCGACCAAGGCTATAGAACCGAATCTGTCCTGTCATTTAACCCATAACTGGAGAGAAGAGGCGGATTAATACTTTTCCAAGGGTATTTGTGCTTAAATGAATTAAACTGGAATTCGAACTCGGCTCCCCAATTTATCGTTCTGAGGCGATATCCACTGCACCACATCACCCAATGCAAGGCAGTAAAGACACTAAGACAGAAGGTGTCACTGGGTGTGGAAGAATTAGGAACAGAAACATTAATAATGAGCGGGAAGAGAAAAGACTAATCAGAATGACAGTGGATAGCGATTGACATTGCATTTAAATTTTTCAGATTAAAGTTGGCCGGAAAAGAAGTGCAAGAAAAGACACCGTTAGCATAGAACTTACGGTTACGTCTAGTTAACTAAACCGTAAATTGATGAGATCTCGATGCTTGTCTAGCAGAGCGCTTAAATGTTTGTAGTCTAGGTACCAAAGTGACGTGTTCATCTGAACAATTACCGGAAAATTAGGTACCGCCACTTTTTCGCGATAACTAACCTGTAAAATTAATTTTGAAAGATAAAAAAACATTCTAAAGCTTTCATTTTAACTTTAATTGAAAGCTAAAGCATTCACATTTACTATTTCCATTAAGCAAAATACTCTGTAGTGTATTTTTCAAACATAGATTATATTGCTTAAAATCGAACTTTTTAATAAAAAAAAATAACCAATTAACGCCTCTTTTAGCCGTCTTTCGTCGCAATGTAATTTTCTCTAGCAAAATATCTTTCAAAATTAAAATATACTTTCTGAAACTTTATTTGGGGCATATTAGCTGATTTAAAGTAAAATTAATTTGATTTGAAACAAGTGTTATTTATTTCAAGTTGAAAAATTTAGAAAAACCGGTTTTGAAACGAACAGTAGTAGTGATTTACGAATTTTTAAATTTATTGTATTCATCGATCTTATTTACTGATAATATCGTGTATGGTCATTCATACTTTCAAAATTGTAAGCATGAAAACAAATTAAAATTATTTTAAAAATCTTGGTGCATGATGATTTGTATTAAGCTTTTCAGTTTCCGTTTAGTATATAGTATTTACTTATTAGCTTATTAATCTAACGCAGACAAAAGTTTGAAGAATTTTAAAAAGATTCTTGAAACTATAAATTATCATAATTTAAAAAATATATAAATAATTCTTTTGAAATTCGTTATTCATCGCATTTTTCCTTCCGACAGTAATGTCCTTAATATATATTATTTGTAAATACAATTAAAAGCTTATCTAATAAAATAATGTCACAGATTTATTAAATGTTTTTATTTTGCTGTTTGGAGCAGATTTTCAGGAAAGTGGCAATTTTTTTTAATAAAAAGAGGGATTTACATTCTCCAAGAGGACGCGCGTTAGTTTACCGACAAAATTTAATTTATAGAAATTTCCTAAAATTAAGGTATGGGGATTACACATGTAAAATAAATATTCTTACCAAAATTTTATAAGAATACACTTTATAATTTATTTAGTACAATTTATTTATGTACCTACATAAATAAATCAATTTGTTTGTGAATAAATCATGAAAGTTTCATTAAAATTCGACAATTATTTGATTTTTGCCAGGATTTTTAAATGAATGTTTTTCCCCCGGGAAATAAAGGCTATAAAATTCCAATATTAAATTTCAGTCCCAAAATGGAGGGAGAAACAAACAAAAAATAAACAAGAGATTTAACCAAAATTTCAAACGTTAAAAATGCTTAAAAAGCATTAAAACTAAGTACTTTGGTCTTTCCTCTTAATGATAACATAAATATTTTAATAATAAAACTTTTTTTTTAATTTGGAGTCTTTTTTTCAACATGTTATGCTCTTTTAAGCGAAAAAGCGAAGGAAACTACATGATAGTATTTATTGAAAACCAGCATTGTAATAGAGCTGCTGGAAGAATTCGGCATAGAGACCTCAGCAAGTCGATCTTCATAGCACTGCTTAAGAAACCAAACGAGTGCGAATTTCACCGAACAATTAGTTTAATGAGCCACATTACAAAGCTGATCGTCCAAATCCTGATGATCAGAGCGAGAAGCCGAATCAGGCCAGAGATAGGACAAGTGCGAGTTCGTCAAAGACATTGGAACAAGGAACGCCATATTTATGATTAGGATACTCTCCGAAAGAGCAATACAAAGAAGGACTTGTACCTATGTTTTATGGATTAAGCAAAGGCATTCAACAAAATACGCCACATTAAATGGAGATTCTCAGCAGCCTCAATATATTTGGGAAAGACATCAGAGTAATCAAGAATCTCTACTGGCAGCAAACGAGTTCAGCAGATATAGAAAGGGGCGAAAAAAAAGGATGTGTCTTTTTACCAGATCTAATCTGAAGACCCTAGATGTTATGCCAGGATTTGTCATCGGAGGCCACAGTTTGAACAACATAAGGTACGCAGATGATACAGTGCTGATAGCAGACACAGAAAGGAAACTACAAGACCTCCTACAGAAGGTCGCTGAAGAGAGTGACAAAAGGGACTACAAATAAACTGCAAGAAAACTGAATGCATCGTCATCAGCAAAAATAGCAGCCCAAAATGCCAAATACAGGTGGGGGATACTAAAATCAAGCAAGTAGAAAAATTTAAATACCTAGGAAGTGTTCTAACAGAAGACGGAAAGTGATACGAAGACGAATTGGCATGGCGAAGGACGCGTTCCATAAGCTGAGTAGAGTATTAAGAGACAGGAAACTTTCGCTAGAAACAAAAAAGAGAGTACTGATTTGCTATGTAATGTCAGTTCTTCAATATAGCAGTGAATGCTGGATAATATCATCAAAGATGAAGGAAAAACTTGAATCAGTTCAAATGTGGTTCTACAGAAGGATGATGTGGATATCATGGATTGAACATGCGAGCAATGATAAAGTTTTGGAGAGGATGGAAACGAAAAGGAAATTAATAGTGAAGAGATAAATAAAGTTCCTGGGACATACAATGAGGAAGGTGGGCTTGGAGAACCTGATACTAACAGGCCAGAAAAAGAGAGGGAAAACAGCGGATAACATATTTGAATGGCCTGATCAGGTGGATGATGGAACAAGGGTTGTATGGTGTAACAGGAGAAAGAGTGCTAATAGTCACCAGGGATAGAGAGATACGGAAAGCCATCATCGCCTACGTCCTGAAAGGACAAGGCTCATAGAAGAAGAAGGTATCTTAACATCTCACATTGAATGGGAATGATATACCCCAGTGATCGAAATAAAAGGTTCTTAGTTCCTTGCACTTGAAGAAGACGTACAACGGTTGAAACGTCGTAAACATGTAATAAAGATGAGAACAACAGTCCGAATAATGTAGATAATGTAAATACTACCTCATCTCAGAAGTATAAACAAATAAAGATGTAAATTTCTTGCCCATCTTTACCAAATACTTTGCGTTATAATTAAAAAGATGAAATAAAAACATTTTTCACTGCTATATTTTGAGTTAAAAAAAAAGTTTTTTCTACTTTATCTTAGATTTGATATATGCAACTTTATTGTAGAAATAGATTTTATTTAGCAAAAAAATGCCATAATTAAAACACCCTTTTCGTGAAACTTTATGCTTATATATATATATATGAAAAATTAAGGCAGACACGTTATTTCATGATAAATCGGGAGTATGGGCCTATTCCTGGCGAACCATCATCAGCTTCCGTCTTTATTGTACAAAGGATTTTACACGAATGAAATTCACAAAGACCTAAAAAAAAAAAAAAAAATAACGGTCGCTCCCTTAAAAGAGAAAATTTAAGAAAAAATACATCATTACATCAGTTCGGCGAAAACACACACATATTCATACATAAGCATATATATTCGCAACATATAATCAAAGAACACGCGTAAGAGCGGATGTCAACAGAAATCCAAAGATACATTCAGCATGTCAGTTAGACTGCTGACTCGTAGATTTGAAACGTAAAGAAAGTGGGTTAGGTGAAAGAGAGAGAGAGAGAGAGAGAGAGAGAGAGAGAGAGAGAGAGAGAGAGAGAGAGAGATTCTATATCTACACCGCATGCTGATATATATAGTGTATTTGGGCAGCAATCTTTTTATGTAAGATTCATTGAAAATGACAGACAAGGTATTAACTTTAAGTATTTATATAATTTTTCATGTGGTCTAAATGATTTTTGAAGCCTGCATAAATATATATATATATATATATATATATATATATATATATATATATATATATTAAATTGAATTAAATTAAATTAAATTAATATGTGACATTGTTTACATTGTTCGGCCTGTTGTCCTTATATTTATTGCCATATTCACGACGTTTCGACCGTTGTATGCTCTGGATTCCTTCGGATGCTTAGAATTTCGAACTGAACCTTTTATTTTGTTCACTGGGCGGTGGTGGTGGTGGTTGGGGGGGGGGGGAAGGTTAGAGCGTACAACAGCCGAAACGTCGCAAACATAGCAATAAAGATGAGGACAACAGTCCGAACAGTGTAAACAATTTAAATATTACCTCATTTCAATGAGTGCAGTGTTTAGAACTTTCGCGTTTGGACTATGAAGCCTGGTTTCGAATCTCACCATGGTCGATTTGTCAGGAAGGTGGCTTCTTAGTATTATCGCTCTGAAGAAGGCGCTTTTGGAAAGCGTCGGAAAAAACATACGATGGGTTGACCCAAGCCTTGTGAATGAAATTGGGTAGACTGCTCTCTGAGGAGCCGACAATTTTTGGGCTAGCTTGAAGTCACAAGTCATCGTGACCGAGGGTTTGAGCGTCCTGGCTTTGTTCAGACTGTTGTTCACTTTAGATAACGTTCTCTCGAAGAAACTGTGACTAACGTCCGCTCAGCATAGGTGCAGTATGGACTCCAGGTGGACTCCGTAGGTGTTGAATAAACACAAGTGTGCCTGAGCAGGTGTCTACAATTAGTTAGCCGCTCCGGATAGACGGGTATCCTTGAATACGAGTGGTCATTAAGATGGATTCGGGGTTATTTTTTTAAATCTCTCCGTGATAATAATTTATTCTTTCCACCCCAACATTTATCGTAATAAAAAATGCGTTTGGAAATTGCCGTTCGAGAATTAATACTTTGGGAAAAATGCTAGTTGATTTTTTGTTATTTTTCACAGCAGTTTTTTTTTTTTTTATTCCGGGAAAAGACTGACGAAAAATTCGCGCACTTTAATCCGAAGCCTTGTTATTGCAGATATGTATGGACTCCTTTTGCATGGAAAATGTTTCGTGCATTTTATCTTTTCATCGGCATTGTGCTGAACGAGAAACGGACATTTCCCGTTTGTTTGCGTATTTATATCACATCAGGATCACCAATAAGAAGGGGTTAAATAATGCACCACATTCGACAGTTAATGGGTGATAATATTATCGCATGAGGCATAAATATAATTGAGTCGTGGTCACCAATAGGGAGAGCTATAAAAGAAAACGTTTATTCTCCAATTTACATTATTGTAGGCATTATTTTGTATCCGTGACATGATATCATTTTATTTCACGGATGAAACAGAATGAGGGAGAAGAACGAAATGACAAACATGCTTTATTTTCAGGGAGACTTTTATGCCAATAAGACGTACATAAATTTATTTTCCGTAGGTACCTCAACTAAATCGCCGAAAAAAAAAAAAAAAACAGCATAGTACGAAGAAAAAAAAGTTCCAAACTTAATAAAAACGAACTTTTTCCATCAAAATGTTTATTTTTAAGACGAAAGCTGAAAGTATTTTTTAATTCATTTTCAAAATTTTTGAATCCATTCTAGCACGTTCGA
The DNA here is from genome assembly GCA_037127315.1 of Ascarosepion bandense. NCBI lineage: Eukaryota > Metazoa > Mollusca > Cephalopoda > Sepiida > Sepiidae > Ascarosepion > Ascarosepion bandense. The sequence continues at coordinate 7,087,064 of JBBBDQ010001462.1, read as the reverse complement.
AATTTAGGTAAAAATCTTTCTTTTATTTTCGTTAGCGGGGAGCCAAATCGTTACGAGAGTTTACAACCGAAAACATTATATTACATAACTCACTTTTTGCCGGTGATAAACACACTCTTTTGGAAATTCTTGCAAAAATCAAATAATTGTCGGATTTTAATGAAACTGTTAGGACCTATTTACAAATGAATGAAATTATTTTTGAAGTCATTATTTTAAAAAGATATTGATAACAGATGTAAAAAATATTTTTCAACAGTTAGTTTAAATTCCAGTTGAATTCATTGCATTCAATTACGCGCAAATACCCTTTGGAAAGGTATTAATCCGTCTCTTCCCTCCAGTTATGGGTTAAATAGCAGGACAGACTGGGTTCTATAGCCTTGGTCGGCAACCAGTCTACCGCAGAAAGCAATAGCAAACTACTGCGGGATAATCTTCTGCCCAGTCATTTTCTCTTTCGAGACATGATCACCCAAGCGTGTATCACGTATGGCACTTAACTGACTGACTGAATTGAGCTATGGTCAGAGAGATCTAACGTAAATCTTCTTCATAGTGGTATATCCAATATAATTATTCATAAATTTAGTTTGGTCAGGAACACAGTATTCTTAAGAGACATGAATAAATAATATTGTTTCTCTGTAATTTGGATCATACAGGTGAGTTGCTGATAAGGTAATCTGTTATAAATTTTCGAAGTAGATAATTGATTGTGTGTTGTCATGATTAAAGTTTGTTTGTTTGTTTTTTGTAAGGCGAGGCCTAGATTAGTAGTATCAGTTGGTCGTCAAATCAACATGTTGTGGTGCATTGGATATCGACTCGGAACGAGAAGTCGGGAAGCCGAGTTCGAATTCCAGCCGGATTCATTGCATTCACTGACGGGCAAATACCTTTGGGAAAGGTATTAATCCGTCTCTTCCCTCCAGTTATGGGATAAATAACAGGACAGATTGGGTTCTATAGCCTTGGCAGGCAACCAGTCTACCGCAGAAAGCAATGGCAACCTACTGTGGGATAATCTTCTGCCCAGTCAGCCATGTCTCTTTCGAGACATGATCGCCCAAGCGTGTATCACGTATGGCATTTAACTAACTGACTGAATGGGTGATAATATTTTTACATAAATAAAGTATTTTTTAAAACCAGTTAGCACCTTTTACCGAAAATCTGTTCTGAATAGTAAAATAAAAAATGCATTAAAACTACATTATTTAATTAGATAAGCTTTTAATTGTTTTAATAAATAATATAAATGCCAGACATTATAGTCTGATGAAAAGAAATTCGATTAATATTGAAATTTTAAAAGAATTGATTTTATTTTTTAATGATAATAATTTATAAAATTTCGAAAATATTTCCAAAAGGAAAGGTTAGAAAGGTCAACTCTGTGTTTAAAAATAGTTTTATTCTAAATTTCATGCTATAAATAAGTATTACTTGTGTAAATCAAATTAATTTAACATTAAATTTGCTAATGTTTAAAAAATAATGTGTTACATATGTACACTTTATCTCTGCAAGATTTTTAAAACCGAGAATTCACTTTTGTTTACAAATGTGACAATCGCTCAAAAATGGCCGCAAAATTGATTTTTAAAAAATCTCAAAATTTTATATTCCAATCAATATACCTTTTGTTTGAAATACACCATAGCATTTTGCTTACTGGAAATAGTAAATTTAATCACTTAACTTTTAATTAAAACTAAAATACAAATTTTAAGAAAAAACCTTTATTTTTAAAAATTCAATTTAAAAGTTAGTAATCGAAAATGAGTAGAGGTACCCAGTATATAATTTATCAAAAACACTTTAACAAACTTTGAGGACGGGTTCCTCACATCAAAACAAGCACAAAAGTACATATAAACCTATGTCCACAAATTCGTTTTTGAAGTTTAAAGAAAGTTTATTGTAGATGTCATTGTACTACCATCTAAACTAGATTATATTTGTTGTTCGTGTATATTTGTCGCCAGACTGCCTTTAACGTTTAACGTGTGTAGTTTTGAGTTAGCTGCGAAGTGTTCCGTTTAACAATGGCAGGATATATATATATCGTGAGCAGGTAGATATGATTCTTATATACGACCGCTCGAATGGTCATAGACGCGAGGCTACACGGTTGTATCAAATTGCGCTTCCAGACTTAAGTCAGCCGTGTCATCCAACCGTTGTTACTGTTTATTGTCTTGTTGCTGACTCAGGATCCGTGGCAACACAAAATCAATTAATACGTATTTTTGGATTGTATCTTACCAGGCATATGTTTATAAGGACTTTTGAATTAGTTTTAGTGTGAGGAACTCGGCCTCAAAGTTTGTAAAAAATATTTTTGATAAACCCTGTATCTAAACATATTTATAAATGGAACTTTGTCTCTGTGTGTCTCTGTGTGCGTGTGTCCGTTACCTATAGACTCCGAAACGGCTGAACCGGTTTTCTTGAAAATTTACGCAGTTGTACTATAAGCGTCTGCGAGTGTTCTTAGCTAGGTTTTGTGTCGAGGTACCCCCGATAAATATCGTAAATCGATAATCGAAAAAATCGGGTTATAGAAGGAGTGGCCCGATTTTAATCAAATTTGATACACTCATAGACAAAGACATAAAAAATGATATTCAGAAGTTTCAAGGTTGCAGTTCTTGCAATAGTGCAGAAAATCGATAATATATATATATATATATATAAGGCAAGATGTTTGTGTGTGTGTGTGTGTGTGTGTGTGTGTGTGTGTTTATCTGCCTGTATGTTTGTATTTTTTTCAGCCCTTTTATTTTAGTTTTTGCTTCGAGTTTGGCTCTAAGTAGGTATAATTGTAGTTCTTAGTCTAAGCCATGATACCATTTACTCAGAGGACTTATTTAGCCTTCAAAATTCAGTTTACGACGAAAAAAACTTATTTGATATCCATACCAGGAAATCAAAATTTGACTTACATCCATTCATTTTCCTTTCATCTACGGTTTTACTTTAACTGGAAACAACTATTGCTTTTTAGTCTTTGTGCCAACGTCCAGTGTGAGCTCCAGGACCATGGATTAGTTTTAAAGCTTTCATTACACTCGAGCAAAGCCGGGCTATACTGCTAGTATGTACATATTTGTATCTTCCTAATGGTAGGACAGGAAGTTCACCGTTTTTATATCTGCTTTGCACATGCGCACTTGGCGAAACTGACAAAGCTATGTGGGAGTAACCAAAACATTAATCTATCTGGTTTGAAAAATTATTTTCTCCTATTGGCGAATTATTTATAAATAAACCATCATAATTGTAGAGAGAATTAATCAGACTTCATTTTAACACCAGTCTCATTGTTCTATCTAGTCTAAAACTCGTCGTACATGATAAGATGAATTGCTTATCAATCCACCCTCGCAGTTTTGAAGTAGAATCTACTTTCTTTATTTTTATATCAATTTCATTATTCTACCTTGCTTAAAAATTGTTTTATCTGACTGTAAATCTATTAGAAGGTTCCAGAACATCGTTTACGACGTAATATCAACAATATTTACCATAACAAATTTACCCCGTGACACACTTCAAGAAAAGATGAAGGGTATCACACTTTAATTTCTTTTTATTCGATGACAAATATGTTTGAGCTGGCACAAAGATAAGATCGAATCTGCAACGATAATAAACGTCTTTTGACGCGAATTTGTTAACACGGTGGCAATAAATATAGGGGAAAAAGAGAATAATTGCTTGCATTCAAAATTCTATGATTTTATAAATCATAATCTTGCACGCGTTCACACAATCACCAACTAGATAGATAGATAGATAGATAGATAGATAGATAGATAGATATGAACAGAATGATATATATATATGGTGTCCATAAAGTACGTGTGCTCTTTAAAAATTATAAATACAAATAAAGTCATAAATTTTTCAAAGTGCACACGGACTTTATAGACATATATATATATATATATATATATATATATATATATATATATATACAGACATATGAACAGAATTATATATATATATATATATATATATATTAGCATGCATTGTGGGTATAGAAAAATCCAAAGGATTATCCTCTACATATTGTTACAACCATAAATCTGCACCATCTAATATACTTCCGATTCACCATTAAATAACGTGTCTGCCTTATTTTTTCTTATATATATATATATATATATGTGTGTGTGTGTGTGTGTGTGTGTGTGTGTGTGTGTATTCTTTAAAGAATTCTTTTTTTCAACACTTTGCAGGTTATCTAAACCCATGAAATATTTTAGATTGCAGCAATGATTTCAGTGATACAATCTTGCTAATTAACCAATCAGTCAGTCAGTTAAGTGCCATACATGATACACGTTTGGGCGATCATGTCTCGAAAGAGACATAACTGACTGAGCAGAACGATATCCCGCAGTAGGTCGCCATTACTTTCTGCAGTAGAATGGTTGTCAGCCTAGGCTATAGAACCCAATCTGTCCCGTCATTTAACCCATAACTGAAGGGAAGAGATGATTTAATACCTTTCCCAAGTGGATATCAATTCAAAACGAGAAATCAGAGAGCTCAGTTCGAATTCTTGCTGAATTCACTTACGGGCAAATACACATAGGAAATTAATACGTCTCTTCTCTCCAGTTATGGGTTAAATAAAAGGACAAATTGGGTTCTGGAGCCTTGGTTGTCAACCAGTCTACAGCAGAATGTAATGCCAACCTACTACGGAAAAATCTTCTGCCCAAGAAGTCATGTCTTTTTCGAGACATGATCGCCCAAGCGTGTATCACGTATACCTGACTGATATTAATACAATAGATAGATAGATAGATAGATAGATAGATAGATAGATAGATAGAATGTACACCTACTGTTAAGAATGAATCAAACAACCCCAGGAATATGATCCAACAAATTTCTAGAGGAATGGAAAATCGACTGACGTCAAAGATATCAAAGGCTGTGATCTTTGATGTGGATTTTCTAAGTGTGGGCTTAAAAGGCCGAAAGTATTGGACAGCCATTGATGAACGAACTCACTGCTCAGTTGTAGTTGTTCTGGCGAGTCATGGTTGTTAACTATTACACCACGTCGGTTAACCCTGAGACTTTTGATGGAATTAAAAATGAACATGAATTAGCAGTACGAATAAAGTAACATAAAATATGCAAAAAGGAAAAAGAGTAACATAAAGCAGAAACTCTTCATGAGTAGAAGGAACTTCAGTATTTGTCTATACTTCTGAGATGAGGTAGTATTTACACTATTTACATTTTTCGAACTATTGTCCTCATCTTTGTTGTCATTTTTACAACGTTTCGGCTATTGTACGCTCCAGCCTTCTTCAGATGCCAGGAATTTAGAACCGAACCCTTTATTACTATCACTCAGATTATTCTTAGTCCTTGAGGAGACATGACCCAGTGGATATGGACTTTGGTTAGTTCCAGTGACTTGACTCAAAGAGTTGTGATTTTAATAGCAGGCTACAGCATTGGCGAACAAATAACTTACAGAGTTAGGCTAAAGGGAGATAACTCATGACTACAAGAAGTGGCTTCACACATGGAATGAGAATAATATTCCCCAAATAGACAACGAGGAACAGAACACATATATAAAAATATAAACTTATATTTTCATTTTCGGTGATGGTTGTGTGGCGGAGGAGTGAGATTGCGCACATGCAGAAGCTGTTGGGGAGTCGTTAACCAGCGGGTGTTCTCTGTTCTTTCTCTCTGTTCTCTTCTCTTCTGTCAGAAACACCAAATTTATATCAATCAAATCTCCCACGCATCACCGCCCCTTCAGACTGTCACTCAATTGACGTCGACCATATGCCGGCAATTGCCTTTTAAGGCTTTGTTGTCGCCTTGTGTCTTCTGTCTTTGATTTCAATCATATCTTTGTCGACTATTGCGTGTGGTTTTTGCCTTTGATATCAATCTTATCTTTGTCGGCAATCGATTTTCAAGCATTCAATTTTTCAAGCATTCAATCATATCTTTGTCGACTATTGCGTGTGTTTTTTGCCTTTGATATCAATCTTATCTTTGTCGGTAATCGATTTTCAAGCATTCAATTTTTGAAGCATTCAATCATATCTTTGTCGACTATTGCGTGTGTTTTTTGCCTTTGATATCAATCTTATCTTTGTCGGCAATCGATTTTCAAGCATTTGTTGTTACACTCCGTCGCTACCATTCACGACCGGAATATATTTTTGTCAATCATATTTTTACTGTTAAAGGTAATATATTACAGTATCCGGTCATGGTGCAGGTCATCATTTATCCTTCTTCGATTAAACCTTTATATACACATTGCAACTACTAGACCTATACATGTGCATCTAAGTCACAAATCACATGTCGGCGATTAAAATTTTAGTGTTCCTTGTGGAAATTTATCCTTATCAATTCACCCCGTTTTGCGTTGAACAGTGTCGTATGTTAGTTTACACCGAATTTATTCTTAAGGTACCACTTAGGACAGGAGTCGGAGAAGTCGCCAACTTAACCATAAGAAAGAATTTGTATTTTTTGTTTGTTGTGTTAGTTTTCATCTTGTTATTTTTTGCAATAAAATAAGGAACCTTGCTTAATATAACATTTTTTTTTCTTTAAAATTCCAGACAAAGAATTTCTACTACTTCTTTTTCTTTAGTATCTATAAATTGCTAGGACGTCTTAGAAAAGTTTACCCTTTCCTATCTTCCTTTCATTCATATTTCCTGCCTCTTCTCTTTCTTTCTTTCTTTCAATAATCATTGTCTTTCCGTCTTTCTACAAATTCTCCATTTTCTTTCATTACGTATTTTTCCATTTTTTTGTCTGTCTTTCTTTTCTCGCGCTTTTTGTCTCAAATTATTCATTTTCTTTCATTACGTATTTTTCCATTTTTTTGTCTGTCTTTCTTTTCTCGCGCTTTTTGTCTCAAATTCTCCATTTTCTTTCATTACGTATTTTTCCATTTTTTTCTCTGTCTTTCTTTTCTCGCGCTTTTTGTCTCAAATTCTCCATTTTCTTTCTTTTTCCCCACTATTACCCATCGATTACTTGTCTTTCCGTCCTTCAATGTTGACTCACCTTTGTTATGAAATTTACATCAATTCCCCGCCTTTCTTTTTTTCTTAATCTTTCTTTCTCTCAATAATCATGTCTTTATTTCTTCCCACTTAGCACATCTCGATTTTCTTTTTCTTTCCATCTTTCTATCCTTTCTCTCGTTTATGCTCTAAATTTCCTCTCACTTTCTTCCTATTTTCTTGTTCTTTCTTTCTCACAATATTCATTATCTTTTTTACTTACCATTATTAATATTGCTTAATATAACTTTAACTTCATTGATTATTCTTTTAGCCACCAGAACGAGACGCTCTGTATTACTGGTTCCCATATTGTAATTATCTCTATGCCAGAGAAAATCATAAGAGTCAAAAACTGCAATATGAGCTCTGATAAAAAATACTAAAGAAAACCATTAACATCAAAGATTGCAATATGAACTCTGGTAAAAAATGATAACTTAAGATTAGGTTTATAAGTCCCAGAAATTCAGCTGTTCTTGTCTTTAAGGGCACATGGTCTAGTAGATATAGACGTTGGTTAGTTACAGTGACTTGACCCAAAGAATTGTGAGTTCTATTCCAGTTCAGTGGTGAACAAGTAACTTATAATCGGGTTAGAGGGAGATAATTTATGACTACCAAAATAGGCATCTCACAAGGAATGAGAATGATATACTCCAGTGATCGTAATAAAGGGGTCGGTTCGAAATTACGAGCATCTGAAGAAGGCCGGAGCGTAGAACTGTCGAAACATCATACAAATGACAACAAAGATGAGGACAATAGTCCGAATAATTTGAATAGTGTAAAAAGAACTTTCTCGAATTATTTATTGTAATTTTTTAGATAAAGCATTGTCACTATTATTTCTTTTAGCCAATATTTCTTTATTTCTGTTGGTTTTTATCGGCCATCTTCTTTCAAAAGTGGAATCTGTCTTACGGAGGTGAAATACTCTCTCCGACATAAAAACTTGATTTCTGATATTCAAGTTCTTTCTTCCTTTTTTATTCTTTCTTTTTTCATTTTATTTTTTTCATTGCTTTCTAATGGTCCTTCCTTCCTTCCTTCCTTCCTTCCTTCCTTCCTTCCTTCCTTTTTATTTCTTCACTACCTCCCTTGACCGTCTTTATTATTACCGTCTTTCATTCTATCACATTTCTTCTTTGTTTGCTTTCTTCTTCTTCTTCTTCTTCTTCTTCTTCTTCTTCTTCTTCTTCTTCTTCTTCTTCTTCAATCTGTCTTTCTTTTTTCTTTCCTTCAAAATTTTATTCCTTTTCTTTCCTTATAATCCTTCATTCTTTTCATTCTTTTCTTCTTTGTCTTCTTTTTTCTTCTTCGTATTATTATTATTATTCAACCTGTCTTTTTTCCTTCCTTCAAAATTTTATTCTTTTCCTTTCTTCTAATAGACCTTCTTACTTTTCATTTTTTTCTTCTTCTTTTTCTTCTTCATCATTCTGTCCTTTTCTTTTCCTTTCATCAAAATTTTATTCCTACTACCTCTCAATTTTCTTCTCTTTCTCTCTTTTCTCACGCTCATTCTTTAAAGTTCCATCTTTTTATTCTTTTTTTCTTTTCTCACTCTCTCTTTCTCTCAATATTCGTTCATTTCCCTTTAATCTTTTTTCCACTACTACTACTCGATTTTCTTTTCTTCATGTCTTTCCCTCTTTTTCTCTCCACATTCTATGAATTTTTCCACTTTTCTTTCTTTTTTCTTTTCTCGCTAATTCTTTCTATCAATAAACATTCTTTTTCCTTCTATCATTCTTCCCACGAGTACCTTTCGATTTCCTTTCTGTCTTTCTCTCTTTTCTCACACTCATGCTCTGAATTTTCCTTCTCTCTCTTCCTTTTTTATTTTCTCGTTTTTCTGTCTTTGAATTTTCTCTCTTTCTTCTTTTCTCTCATTCGTTTTCACTTTCTCTTTTCTTTCCGTTTTCTTTTCTCTATCTATCTTTTTCTATCTTTTTCTTTTTAAATCATCGTCTTTCTATTTTGATTTCCCGTTTATTTTCTCGATTTTTTTTTTATATCGCCGTTTCGCACTCTCAATTTGTTTATCATTCCATCTTTCTTTCTCCGCACTTTCAAAATTCTTCCCCGTTTTTCTCTACATTTTCTCTTTCTCTCTTTCGATTTTTCTCTCTTTCGATTTCTTCTATCACCGTTTCGTTCTCTCACTGTTTTTTTCATCTCTCTCTCTCTCTCTCTCTCTCTCTCTCTCTCTCTCTCTCTCCACTTTCAGTTTCACTCACTTTTCTCTTTGTCTCTCTTATTTTCTTATTCTCAAATTTTTTATCTTTCCGTAATTCACTCTCGATAATTTCAATTTCATTAACTTTCCTTCCTTTTTCTCCCTCTTTGTTTGTTTGTTTGCTTATTTCTTTCTTTCTTTCTTTCTTTCTTTCTTTCTTTCTTTCAATTCTGAATCTTCCCATCTTTCTCTCTTCACACTTTCAGTTTCCCTCACTTTCATACTTTTGTTCTCCCTCTT
>JBBBDQ010001462.1:7027500-7075000 GCA_037127315.1 Ascarosepion bandense | reverse complement strand
TGTGACCCATAACTTGAGGGAAGAGACGGATTTACTTTCGGCTTGCATTTCTTCTTGTTTCTTTTCCGTAAAATTACGGACTATTTTTCAAACCAGATCCGTGTTCCTCTCTTTTTCGAAATATTGACTGTCCTATTCATGCAGAAATTCGGTTATATATAAATATAAATGTTGCGGTGTATATAGGACGGACGAATCTTCGTTTGGAAACGCGCGTTTCACATGTCTCCTCACATATTCATTCCAGAAATTCTGGACGTAATACAAGACCTTCTCAGCTGTTCAGGAGTCGGCCATTGGTCAGCATTTGCTAAGAAATCAGGACTGCTCGTCCATGTATGAGGACACTTGGTTTTCTGTCTTGCATAGTAAACAAACCGCTTTTCATTTAGGAGTTCTTGAAGCCATCTATTTAAAATTACATCGTCCTAGTCTGTGCAGACAAAAGGACTGTTTCATATGATCATTGAGACTCTTAGAGGGAATGTGAGTTACCCTTTTGTCCAATTTTATTAACTCTTTTAGAGCTGTGATTTACACCCCCACACGTTTTAATTAGTTGAATAAATTTAATTTTAAACGAGCTTAAACTTTCCTTCTATTGTCGTTTCTATTTGTTTTGTGTCCCTTTAATTAAAAGAGCCAACGAATGTCCTATGAATAAGTGTTAGCCGAATGATATATAAGATCTATAAGTAAAAAAAAATAATAAAAATAATTATGACGTCCTGTTTGTTTATATATATATATTATGCTCTGATAGCGACTGAACACTCTCGAGAGGAAAATCTCAAGAACAGTTACCACTTCTGCGATTTACGCGTTTCTTCTCGACAATGAATTGAGTTCTTCCGGGTGACTGGCGCGTGTATACACCGCTTATATATAACATGCTTAAATTTCCCCGCTCTCATTCTATGGCTTACGGAGTAGAAACTCCGAATGATACCAAATCAGTCGAGATTCGATACCGGCCAGAAGCAATTAGATGTCTAGCCACACTGATAAGCTGTGATACAGCGAAACAGGCTTGTCTGTGGATGACTAACATATTATGCTCTCATTATGATTGAGCTCTCTGCAGAAGAAAATTTTAAAAACAATTTCCACTTCAGCTATATGCGTGACTCTTCAGAAATGAATTGAGTTCTCTCGGGAACTGGCATGTGTAAACACTTCTGATATACAACACGTTAAAATTTCCCTTCTCTGATACCATGCGTCGATGGCTTAGCAAGTAGAGACTCCGACTGACACCAAATCGGTCGAGTTTTGATGCCAGCCAGAGGCGAGTGGATGCGTCTAGGCTTGTATGTGGATGACTAATATATATATATATATATATATATATATATATATATATATATATATACTTTCGCTTTTTCTGTTATGTTCATATCAAACACTTCATTTCGTAGCCCTTCTACCACGAGTGGCTCTTAGGCCTTGTATTGAGATAATATTAGTAATAAAAGTAGTTAAATATACGTCCAGTAGCAAGGGTGAGGGGAGGTAAAATGTCACAGAGCTGAAGAAAAGCTACTCTTACTAAGGAGTTTAAATTCGTGATACTACGAGGTAACTAAAAAATTAAATAAATAACACCACAACCTGTTTATATCGAGAGAAGACTTCAAAGCCAAAATAACACTTTTACAGTACCTCCCCTCGCAAGTTTAAAGAAAAGACCACACAAAAGACAAAATAAACAAGTCTTTGGCTGCGCAAAAAGTGCTGACTCATTATTTTACTGGAAGAAATCAGAAACTTTCTTTTTAATTTTACCGCTGCTATATGCGTGGAGACAAATGTGCAGTAAAAGTAAACAGAAAAATGCATTTCTTTATTTAAATTAGTAACAATAAGAAAAAACAAGAATTATCCAGCACACTTACCAATCAACCAGAACCGAAGACGAGTGAAATTTCGAAAGACAATAATGCCAAATACATTTCAACTCTTTTTCAGATACGAGGGAGGTGGTCGACTGTCAAGTGGCTAGAAAACGTGTCCAAGAGAAGGGAGAGAAAAGGAGGGAGCATACATCCAATAGCAGGTTGAGTGGAGGTAAAATGTCACAGAGTCGAAGAAAAGCTACCCTTAATTCTTGATACCACGCGATGTCTAAAGAATTAAATAAATAAATGATCCCACAGCCTGTTTATATCGAGAGAAGCCTTCAAAGCCAAAATAATTTTTACAAGACCTGATTTCGCAATTTGAAAGAAAAGATCATACAAAAGACGAATTCCTTAAATTTTCGTACTTTCTCGTGATGTTCAGCCTCATTCCACGGGTGTACGTCACTTTTCCCTCTATATATGGTCAGGCACGCTTGATTTTTCTATTTCCCCTTGTGTTACAGTGTTCCTATATTCTTATCCTAAGGAGGCGACCTGTTTCTCCTTTATATTTTTTTCCACAGCTCCATGGGATGGCGTAAACTCACAGTCCTTAAACATGTTCTCCTTTACTCGAAACAGGTGTCTGCGAAGTGTTGAAACACTTTTGAAGACCGTCCTGATGTTATATGAACCTATTTTCTGCTACAAGGCAATTGTTGATATTTAAAACTGTAAAACTGTAAATTTGACCCTGATGATGAACGATGACTTTCGAAGGTACTCGGTTAACCTATGGACAATATTTGCATAAATATAATTCGGAAATAAAAAGCCTCATTAGAAAATATGAGAAAAGACAAAAAAAATCTGCAAGACTAAGTTGTCTCTATCGTTTAATACAATGTGTTTAAAATGTCTAAATAATATTATCATGAATTATATTTGAATTGTAGGTTTTCATTATTTTATTTCCGTGTACCATTTTACTTTCCTTGTCATAATATTCTTTTTTTTTTCTTATATAAACTCACCATGTATTCATTTCATTTTAACATATTTTCTTTCTACAAAATGATGGATTTCTTATCAGCGATTCAGTTTTAAATTTTAATTACTGTTAAACGTAGTAAGGCTGCCATACTAACGGTGTTCGTCTTGCGTTGAGGATGCTCGATGTAGAGAGAAACGTTAACAAAACAGTATTTTTGAAATATTTACCTCGTTTTCACAAATTACCTCTAACATAATTTACACGAGCGCGCGCGCGCGCACACACACACACACACACACACACACACATATATATATATATATATGTATGTATATATATATGGCCGTACGGGTGTTTAACTGTACTGATGAGCTGTGATATAGCGAAACAGATCTGTCTGCGGAAGACTATTTACGTTCTCACACCCTGATTGAACACTCTGGAAGAATGGTAGACTTTGAAAAAACAGTAGCTACTCTATCATCTACGCATCGTTCATTCAGTAATGAATTAGAACACTCTTAGCTACTGGCGTATGAGCACATGGGATATCACACGAAAAAGTCTACCTCCTTCTATCGAGCGCCTATAGCTCAGAGGTAGAATCGCCGACTGATGTCAATTCGGTCGGGTTTCAATCCTGAGTAAAAGCAATCGGATGTCTAACCGTACTGATGAGTTGTGATACAGCGAAACGGGTCTGTCTGCTGATGACTATATATAGTTCATATTGGTTTGGTTTGGTTTGTTTTATGGCATATCAATCGCAATGGGTTATTTAATGCCTACAAAGTTTTTTACAATAGATTTGTATGAATAGAATATATGTTCTTTATAAGAAATAAATTTCGGCCTCTTGTGACATGTCAGTTACAATTAGAAAACCACCATATCTATCTATCTTTTCGCGTTTATATCTTTCTATGTGTATATCTATTACATGAGTTCATATCTGTCTATGTGTGTATTTATGTTTATGTAATGAATAGTAGCGCGCATTTAGAAATTAGAGAGCGCAGATCGAATTCCAATCGCCCTCATTTCATGTTTTTTTTTTTATGGCAAAGAAAGGTTAAGTCACTTTGAATGCGGTATGGTTGACTATTTCAAAACTTGCAGATCTTTAATTAACATCTCCAGGGTTTACATGGAAATTGTCAAAAAAAAAAGTCAGTGAATACCGTAAATGTTTTATTCATGAAAGAGTTCGAACGCGTAATACTGGTTCACGATAATAGAAACGCAACAGTAACACAAATAACTACTTGAAATTATACAGAAGAGAATCTATGAACGCACAACACGTTGGACATTAAGGCAAACGGGCTAGAGCAGCAGAAGACCACATCATGTGCCACTTCTTTTTTTTTAATCATTTCACCCCAAGCAAGGCATTCCACCGCCACTATAGCGCAGGGGGTTACATAGGGGAAGGTGCTGAGAGAGCGATTAGATATAGGAAATGTCAGAAGGAGGGTGATAGACGAGTAAGGAGGTACATAGGAAGAGAGTTTGAGAGAATGGGTGCGAGTTAGTGTGTTAGGAGGTGTCTATTGACCTTACATTTAAACTCCTGGAGATTGTAGCTGTCGGGGAAGCAAGTATGCGGATGGGAATTCCACAGTCGGGAAGTGCGAGAAAAGAAACTGTTGGAGTAGTAATTACGGTTACATTTTATCGGTTTCACTGTAAAAAAAGTTGATAATCTAGTATCTCGTGCAAATTCATACCTAGGGGGCACCAGTGATCTAAGTTCATCGGAGCAGAAGCCGTGAAAGTATTTATAGAAGAGGCACAGGGAAGCCACGTCGCTCCGGTAGGAGAGTGACTGCAGGCGGTCAGCCAAGTCGGTCTGTCAAATAACATGAAACTGAAGTTATAATTTGCTAAGGACCATAATGGAAGATTGGAAAGTCAGTGCCTCGTACGATGAACTTCGATTTCTTCAGATGGTAGGGACATAATTTAGCATAAATCCCATGGATGGTGGCTTCATCTTGTCTATATTAGCTCAGACTGGCAACTGGGTTACTTTGAGACTCTCGGTAGCAATAAAATATCGTCGAAATGCTTCAACCTGCATAGGTGAGTGTTTCCATTATTTTGTCCAACCCCTGTAGACTTGGTTTGAACGAGAGTCAAAAGTGTGAACATAGCTATGGTAAACAAGTGTCCACATTTTAGTGGCTTACACCTCTGCAGGGGAATGGCGTCGGGGCATTCTTTGACCCCGACCAACAGGGCAGTAGCTGGTTTGAATTAAAAAATGTCTTTATCTCCAGTGAAAAATTATAAATAAAAAGACGACAACGAAAACTGTTCTTTGTGTTTCTGTTACTAGTTACGTATAGCCGCGAACTTATTTTGTGGAAAGAAAATAATAACGTTTGTGTTTCCTTTTCTCCGGGGTTTTGTCTAACCCCAACCAGCACCATATCGAGAATCCTTTGCTTTTGTCTCTTCTGTAGTCTATCACTATCCTTTTGTACGTTTCTATAGCAACGGTAGATTTTTGGACATCGATCGATGAAATCTGATCCCAAAGACTCGCATATGCTTCTGATAATTCGAACGCTCTTTGATGATAGGCTACGTTCCATTCAGCGTTGCCATGAAAAATGATGATCTGGCCTTTTTCTGGCTTTTTCTTTCTTTATCTTTTCACTGAACTCCATGAAATACGTGTTGTATTTTCCCACTTTCTCTTTCGGTTGATCGAGAGCGATAAGTTAGTAATTTCTTCATTTCGAAATTCGTATTGGTTTTTATCAAGTTGAAATAAACCAGGCACGAGAAGACAATACACTATTTTTTATTATTATTCGGAATATCGTGCGATACAATGCTATCGTCATGAAATCTGAAAGTTTTAGAGATGCAAACACGAAAGCTATTCATTTCTGTTGTTTAATGCATTGTCTTTTAAGCATGGCTTATATTATTATTATTATTGTTGTTATTATTATTTGCCCCTATCTATCTATCTATCTATCTATCTACCTATCTATCTATCTATCAGTTTGTTCATATCTAACAGTTCATATCTATCTAACAGTTTATATCTATCTATCTATCTATCTATCTATCTATCTATCTATCTATCTATGCCTGTTCTTTACGTATCTATCTATCTATCTATCTATCTATCTATCTATCTATCTATCAGTTTGTTCATATCTATCTAACAGACAGTTCATTATCTATCTATCTATCTATCTATCTATCTATCTATCTATCTATGCCTGTTCTTTACGTATCTATCTATCTATCTATCTATCTATCTATCTATCTATCACAACTTCTTCATTATCTATCTATCTATCTATGTGTATATCTGTTATATGAGTTCACATCTATCTATATTTATGTATATGTATATGTAATGAATAGTGACTCGGATTAGGAAATCAGAGAGCCGTGATTGAATTCAGGTCGTGTTCGTTTAATTCTCTTACGTGAAAAAAACAGTGGAAAAGGTATAAATCCATCACGTTCCTGCAGCTAGGGGTTAAAGAATATGGCTTATATCTACAAAAATCATTATCTAAACAAAAGTAATTATTTAGACACTTCAAATTGTGTTTCGCTCTTAAATATCCCACAATGAGTTCATAAACCTTAAAAATTTAACCAATCAATATTTGTTTATATTTGGGTCTCCTCACATCTATCTATCTATCTATCTATCTATCTATCTATCTATCTATCTATCTATCTATCTGTTCATCTCATTATATCCATATCTATTATTATGTATATCATATCTATTCCCAGTCTATTCATATATATATTCTATCATCTTGTCGGTTTTCGATCCATATATTCAATCCATTTGAACATGGAAACAACATTATTTTGTCTCTTTGTAAAAATCGTTCATTTTTCATCTTTAACTCTGTTGTATCGCCGAGGTGGCAGTATGATACCAGATGATCTGTGCTGAAATGTCCACAGCACAATATCCGTGCTAATGGACATTAAGTACAAACAAGACAAACACAGATGAGGCAGAACGACAATAAATAGGGAAGGTTAAGTTCTTCGAATCGCAGAGAGCACAGCCCGATAATAATTGTCAATGACACACCGAAATATTCACGATCTCCCCACGTGGGTAGAAGCCTGAGGCAGATGTTACACAAGCCCAGTAAATGTGTGTAAATCCGAGCCCGTAAGCTCGAACAAAAATTCTTGTCTGCTTTTCTAAAGAAGATACTCTACCCTTCAGTGGATCCTCGTCTGGATTCCTCTCCACTCGAAGTCAGAGCCTGTGAACGACTAACGCACGCAGTCGATCTACTCAGACTGTTAATAATAGTTCGAATTATTTACGGCCTCCCCACGTGGGTAGAAGCCCGAGGTAGATGAGGTACAAGACCATTTCATAAAGGTTTGTCAGGTTTTCCCCAAACGAGACTTTACTCTTCGGCGAAGTCTCGTCTGGGTTACTCTCCGCCCGAGGGTAGAAAGTTCGACTGAATGACTAACGCACGCAGTCAATCTACTCTTATTATGATAGTTCGAATTATTTACAGCCTTCCCACGTAGGCAAAAGCCCGAGGTAGTTGCTGCACAAAGACCAATTAATGTGGGTAAAACCGAGCCCGTAGACTTGGACAAAAATTCTAGTCTGCTTTTCCCCAGACGGGACTCTGACCTTCGGCGGAGTCATCTCTGGATTCCTCTCCGCCCGAAATCAAAGAGTCCAACCATGTAATAGACAGATTCACACAATTGATATCTTCAGACTGTCAATGACAGTCCGGATATTTGACTGCGATTAATCTTTATTATATAGCTATTTTGATTCACAGTGGAGTAGATAGACTAAACTATCGCCCGGTTCACACTCCACCCACGTCTATCGAACAGGTGAAGAGGCTCATCCCTTGTTTCCTGTTTAGAATGTGGTTTCCGGTTTTTCTCTTTTCCAATCTTTTCACTCTTTTTTTTTAATTTTATTTTTTTTCAATTGGAGTAGATAGACTAAACTATCACCCGGTTCACACTCCACCCACGTCTATTGAACAGGTGAAGAGGCTCCTCCCTTGTTTCCTGTTTAGAATGTGGTTTCCGGTTTTTCTCTTTTCCAATCTTTTCACTCTTTTTTGTTTTTTATTTTATTTTTTTTTCAATTGGAGTAGATAGACTAAACTATCACACGGTTCACACTCCACCCACGTCTATTGAACAGGTGAAGAGGCTCCTCCCTTGTTTAGGATGTGGTTTCCGGTTTTTCTCTTTTCCAATCTTTTCACTCTTACGTAGCCCCCTGCACATCAGTGGCGTTTTTGCCTTGCTTGGGGTGATATGATTAAAAAAAAATCCATCTTTGAGATCGCAAGAGAGATGTCAGCTGCTCTACAGCAAACTCGATCTTTAAAGAAAAGTGAAACGTAAGATTTAGACACGTTTCTTACTTTGTTTAATCTGTCATTTTGTCAGATTTCAATCCATATGTTCATCTTATATATATATATATATATATATATATATATATATATATATATATATCTCAGTATATTCTTGCTTCTCTAATCTGGGCCCCTACTGTAGTGTGCTTTTTAGCTTTTTAGCAAACTTGCGAATTGAGCAACAAAAGACAAAAACTTGTCACAAGACCAAATGACTGCTAAGGATTGGGCTCGTTGGGCAATATCACAATCCTTGCTCGTAAAATTTAGAATCCATTCTCACTAATATTTTTTAATCGCTACAAAACGAATTAGTGCTTTCATTCCATTCCTAACATTCTTTGTAATAATAGCTGACCACTCGGATGCTCGTCTACCAGGGTAGACGCTTGCAGACTTCTGCTCAGGCACATTTGTGCTTGTTTAACATCGACATAGCCCATCTGTGGTTTATACTTCAACTATGCTGAGCGGACCTTATTAACAGTTTTTGGAAGAGAACGCGTTATCTGGCGTGATCAATGCTCAAGTCCTCGGTCACGATGACTAGCGACTTGGTGCTAGGTTAACAACCGATGGCTCCCAAATAGCCACAATTTCACGCACAAGGCTTAGGTCAATCCTTGGTATGGCTTTCAGGCACTTTCCAAAGTTGCCAGAAACATGCTGAGATCGTCTCCTCCAGGCCAATAACATCAGGATGCCACTTTTCTGACAAATCGATGTGACGGTAAGAAAGCAAACATTCTTACCACGCGAGCACGCGCCCATATTCGCAAAAAATGAATGAAGGGGTGGAAAATGACGATATTTTTAAAAGAATGAAAAATAAGGTCGGATGATTCTACATTTTACATCTTAATTTTAGGGCCGAAAATGTTATAATGACGTGAAGTGTTATAATCACTGAAAAGCCATTCGGAAACAAAAGTAATTCGTCTCAGAATAGATATTATACTCAAAAGATATATTTCTTTTTAACATATTGTCTTTGATTCGATCTCTCTTTACATGTAAGTAATAAAGTCGGATGATTCTATATTTTACAACATTTATATATGTATTAAACCCCCCCCCCAAGAAAAAGTATATAGCTAAAATTCCACAAATGTTAAGAGGATAGATAGATAGATAGATAGATAGATAGATAGATAGATAGATAGATAGATAGATAGATAGATAGATAGCATTTGTAAACGAGTTATTACGCGATCTAGGTTTCTACCATGTCGTCTAATGACTCGATTACAAATGAAAAATATTCAAAAGTTCTACAATATAATTGTATTGAACACTTTTTAATACAATTCTGCACTGGTCTAATTTATGACTAAAAACTAAGAAGTTAAATTATATATATATATATATATATATATATATATATATATTATTCTCATTTTTGACAGAGCTAAATATTACAATATTTTATGTCTTTTCTCTTCTTTTTCCTTTTTCTTTTTTCCTTTTATGTGTCTATCCCTCGCTTTCCCCCTCTGAGGCCAGGATTTGTTACCATTGCTACCGAAGATTTTTCCCCTTCTTTATTCCTAATTTTTTTTTTGTGTGTGTGTCTTATTTCTGCTTTAGCTCTTCCTCTGTCTACCCCATTTTTCTTTTTAATTCACCCCACTACTTCCATTCCAGTGACACGGTTTAATTTTTGATTTTTTAATACAGACTTAATCTAAAAGTCTTATTCTATAATCGAGTCTTGAATCCCCTCACTGTCTCTCCGTATTAATATCTGGTCGACATTTTATCTTAATCCATTTTCTTCTTAACCCCCACATTTTTTTATTGTAAACTTGCATTGTACCATATTTGAAATAAAATTTTTTTTATCGTTACTGAGGAAGCGAGAATTTTTCTCGCCGAAATAGCTATACAACGAATATAGTAATCTGTATTTTATTCATATAATATACATATTTGGGTCTGTAAATAGATAATACTATTTACATCGACCCCTTCACCTGGATCATTTTAATATTTATAAAATTAATACTAAGAGGATTAGGTTTTTGGGATTTTACCTACATGCTATTCCTTTTTTGGATTATATGTATACTATAGTTATCCGCAGACAGATCTGTTTCGCTGTATTACAGCTCATCAGTACGGCTTAGACTCCGTTCGCTTCCTAACCCAATATCGAATCCCGACCGAATCGGCGTCAGTCGGCGATTCTACCCCTAGGCCACGGGCCTCTGGCAGAAGAAGGCAGGCTTTTTAGCGCGTATAAACACGCCCAATAGCTAGAGTGCTCCAATTCATTATCGAATGAGCGATGCGTATATGCCGGAGTAGCTACTGTTTACAAAGTCTACCACTCTCCCAGAGTGCTCAATCAGCTTGTGAGAGCGTAAATACTATAGTCATCCGTAGACAGATCTGTTTCGCTATATTTTAGGGATAGTCTGACATTTTCGTTCGGTCAAAGATAAAGCAGACCTCTGGAGTATGCATCTTTGACGTAGTCTTCGATGGCGGGGTCACGTCCATCGAATGAACAGCAGATTTATATCAAAAGACAACATGTCCGGTGAGCTGTTCACGGGACCCCATCAGGTAGGCCGATCTGCAGGATTTTTCAAGAATGATTGCAAGAGAGGCATGATGCTAACAGCTCATGTATCAGCTCTGGTAGCTGGGAACAGCTAACAGACGATCGCAGGAACTGGTGTCATATCTGTTCAAGAAGGAGTCCTGAAGGGCAGGTAAAGGCGGAAACAATCGTTGGCGATCAGAAGACAACGAAGGAATCAGTGACAGCAATATGAGACCTTCATTCCACATGTGTAGATTGATTTGCTTTTTTAAGGGTATATTAACGTCTTTATAGGGCGTTTAATGCCTAAATTGAACGTTATTTTAAATTTTTTAAGTCATATGTTATTCTGCTTTAGGTTAGTTGATTTGTTTAACGGCTTATCAAATTTATTGGTCATTTAAAGCCGAAATTTAATTTTCGTATGATCTTAGAAGTAATAGAAATATATACGTTATTCTACTTTTACAGTTGAATACATGGTAGATGATACTCAGCTTTTGTGCATATACATGTTTGTGTAGACATGACTGCTAGAGATGACATATATGTTTTATGTTCTAGTTTTTTGACTATATATTTTGGAATACAGTTTGATTTCTTTAAGAAATTGTAGGATATTATATGGATTAATGTCATGAAAGAGTTCTTTCATGTTGGTTGTTTAGTTCAATTTGTTTATCGGCATATGAACCACTAGGGTTTATTTAATGCCGAAATCTAAATATTTTGAACACAATTTTATGGCTTCAACTGAATATATTTTGAACGCAATTATATGCCTTTAACTACAGATAAAATGTATTGTTGGTAATTCTTCTATATATAAGTATTGTTGATATTTCTTTACATAAATATATATTGCTAGTGTTTTTACTATAAAAATGTATTTTCATACTTTCCGAAATACCAAATATATTTTAGAATATATTAAAATATATTAAATGATGTGATATAATTTATTTATTTAATGGCATATCAACTCATTATGAGTCATTTAATGCTAAAATTTAATTTTCTTGGTAACTTTAAAGTAATAAAAATATATGTTATTCTTCTTTCACAACTGAATACATGGTAGAGGATACTCAGCTTTTGCGCATATACATGTTTGTGTAGACATGATTACTAGAGGCGGATATATGCTAAAATATTTATCATAAAAGTGTGCATGATTTTTTTTTAATTTTTTACTTACATTCTAATGATTTGAAAAATCTGTCAGAGTTAACCTGTAGAAAAGACAATATTTATAAACGTAAAAGACAATTGGAAAACTGTATTAGTTGCCAACACATTTCATCCAATGTGGACTTTTTTAAGGCAAAATGAATTTATTAAAAACAAAGTAACGAATAATAACAAAACAAAATGTCCTTAACAACTGAAAGAATTTAAAGAACGCTATTTTTATACTGTTAACGAGAAATTACGTCAAATATAGTTACGTGTGGAGATATTGTTTTTATAGCTGTGTTGATGGATTCAAGCATTTTCTTTTATTTATTGATACTGTTGTGTATATTTGTTTGGGAGAGTAGTAATTCTGTTAAAAAAGGGGAAATATGGAAAAATCCTGCGCGTAGATTAATATTTATAATATTAATAATGCACTAGACATGCATAGAAATAAATTCAACCACAATTTTGATTATAAAAATGCTACACTCAAAAAAATAAAATAAAATAAAATAACTCACTTAGAAAGAAAATCTTCGAGAGTGCCGCCATTGGATATTACCCAAATATTAATCTACGCCCAGGCTTTTTTCTTGTTTCACCTTTTTTAAGAGAATTACTACTCTCCCAAACAAACGTACACAACAATATCAAGAAATCAAAAGAAAATGGTTTGCTAAGGACATTTTGTTTTGTTAATATTAGTTACTTTGTTTTTAATAAATTCTTTTACATTCATAAAATTCTAATGATTATTTACAGGTTTGTCGTTGATGCTTTGTTAAACTCTAAAAATGTTGATGAGTTATTAACAAGGTTTATCAAAAATAAGTAGGCAAATTGATTTGTCAAGGAGGTGAATTCTATCGGCTTTAGATAACAATTTAGTGAAAGGTATGACTAGTCTAAAAGAAGAACAATTCTTAATTCAAAACCTGTGTGGTCGAGTGGTTGGGGGCTAAACCGGCTTCCCCATCAGAGGCTGATCAGGTGAGGAGGGTAAGTGGAACCCTAGAAGTACAAAAACGAGTTGTTAAAGAGCGGGTGAACTCCTCACAGTCAACGGCTATTCACCCCTAATATAGGTTAAATAGCTTCACCAACCTGCATTTTGCCCAGTCTGGTGAGTACGGTTATACTTCTGAAGACATGATCAATCAGGAAGGGGTTCCTCCAGGGGAGCAAGAAGGACCTGGATTTGGATTTAGAAACAATCTCTGTGCGCATCACCATTGGGAAAGGCGTGTACACCATAATATAGTTTAACCCAAAGGAAGATATTTAACTTTATTTTCAAATGAATATTTTATTTCTAAAAGGTAGTGCTGGGGATCTTAGCATTTGTTATATAGCACAGGGTGTGTCTGAGTTAAATTGTAAGTATTCCGACCATTATATCCATGTTCGAATCTCACCATAGTCGAATTGTCAAAAGCATACATTTTTGATGATATCTTACTGGAAAAATTATCCTAACCCACGGAACTGTTGAAAAATGCCTGAATATCATACCAGAGGTTGATCCAAGCCTTATTAGAGAAATTAGACAAATAAATTGATTTGTCTGTTTAACGGCATATCAGCTCATTATGGGTCATTTAATGATGAAATTTAATTTTCTTGGAAGCTTTAAAAATATATATAAAATATTTGTTATTCTGCTTTAACAATTGAATACATGGTAGATAATACTCTGCCTTTGTGCATATACATGTTTGTGTAATCAATGTACGTGTTTATGTTGTAGTTTCGTTGAAGTTATCTTTTAGAATACAGTTTGGTTTCTTTTAAAAAATTTCGAATATTATATCGATTAATGTCCTCAAATGATTGTTTAGTTGGTTGTTTTGATTAGCGGCATATCAACCTCACTGAGTTACCATATCGAGTCTATGTAAGGTGTTGTCCCAAATGTTGGATTGACGAAGCACTGACTCAAGACTGACTCAGAACGACGTTATGCTAACGTCACTCCACAAAGAGAAGGATGTTAGTCATTTGATGCCTTTCGGTGTCATAAGAAGCCAAAGATCAAGAAAATCCTAGAGAAAGACAGGATTCACCTGTATATCTAACTTGAACTATTGAACAAACACGAGTTATGTATAACTCGAACAACATAAAGATCAATTAAATTGCACATTTTACCGGAAAAAAAAACAGGTTAAAGATTCTGCGCAGTAGGCACAATATA
Source organism: Ascarosepion bandense (assembly GCA_037127315.1). Taxonomy (NCBI): domain Eukaryota; kingdom Metazoa; phylum Mollusca; class Cephalopoda; order Sepiida; family Sepiidae; genus Ascarosepion; species Ascarosepion bandense. The sequence continues at coordinate 7,060,830 of JBBBDQ010001462.1, read as the reverse complement.
GGTATTTCCGTTTCCTTTTAAAATCGTGATGATCGGAAATTTTGATAAATATCTTCAATTACAGCTGAAGTAAGACTAGGAAACGCTAAGCGTAATGAAATTGAAGATATACAATTTATAGGGTTTGATTATCAAACAAGGGGTGCGTATTATGCGTGCGTAGAAGCATTTTCTTACACTTTCAGCACAATTTTAGACGCCCAAGTGTGTTTCACGTATGGCACTTAACTGACTGACTCTTGCAAAATGTATAGTTATTCTTGATATAATTCAAAGAAGAATCTATGACGTCATCGTACTTGACCTGGAATTACTGCCTTTCCTATCGCCGTGGTGTGGCTTCACTCTCTCCTGCCTGTGAATATTTTCATGACAACTCTCCTCCTTCGTAACTCTACAGTGTGAAGTTCAGCGGACTACTAGATTGGTAATTAGGTCTCATTGTTTTAATATTGAAATATCTAAATGTAACCGCAAGTTTTATTCTAATAGTTTTTTGTAGCACTTCTTGCCTGTAGATTCTCTTTTCACTTTCTTGTTCCCCTGCCGTTTACAATTTTCAAAAATTTAAATGCAACTCCGATCACCATCTTCTGTCTTCCTGTATCGTTTTCTTATATTGTATTTTTCTCCTCACTACAGTTTTCTTATACTCTTTCATACCCATTTACATTTTAGTGGTTTCATCGCCTTGTTTAGAGTGAAATCATTTTTTAAAAATGAGTTTTTGTCGCAGGATTTTTTTTCTTACGCCCACTCAGACTGCATAGGTACAAGTCCGTGTTTATAGTAGGAACACTGTGTACATGGGACAAGGAACAGAATTTATTCATGTTGTTTCTGCATTTTTTTAAAAGAAGCCTCACACACCAGAGACTAATTCTACCTCAGGGGAAGGCCGCTACCCGGAGGGATTATCCCTTGAAGCTAAGCCTAATAATGCTCACTTTTACACCACAGAATATGCTTCTTCATCATTTATATATCGTAGCATATGTCTTATATTTTAGCTAAGTTTTTTTAAAAGAAGCCTCACACACCAGAGACTAATTCTACCTCAGGGGAAGGCCGCTACCCGGAGGGATTATTCCTTGAAGCTAAGCCTAATAATGCTCACTTTTACACCACAGAATATGCTTCTTCATCATTTATATATCGTAGCATATGTCTTATATTTTAGCTAAGTTTTTTTAAAAGAAGCCTCACACACCAGAGACTAATTCTACCTCAGGGGAAGGCCGCTACTCGGAGGGATTATCCCTTGAAGCTAAGCCTAATAATGCTCACTTTTACACCACAGAATATGCTTCTTCATCATTTATATATCGTAGCATATGTCTTATATTTTAGCTAAGTTATTCCTACAAAATGGATGAACCTAATTTTTATGTGAGGGTTGCAGAAAGCCGAATTTAACGTCTACTACGCTAACTTTTGTATTAATACCCTTGGAAAAGGTATGGATGTGTCTGTTCTATCCCAATCAATTTTGAGTTAAATAGCAGAGTAAACTGGACACTCGAGTCTTGGGCTACAAACAGTCTAAGAGAAGGAAAATTATCAATTCCAAACCTTGGAGAACCCAACGCTAAAACCACTACATTATCTTTCCCAAGAATGCATGATAATTCACAGATGATACAGAGAAGAAAGGTGTGGAGAGTCCAAATCATTAGAAGCATGTTTCGTTAATCATTTCCAATCTGGGCTTTTGTTATCATAATAAAAGAAGCAGTTGTTTCGGTGATGTAAATTTTAATTATATGGCTCTATTATGCAGATTAAGCAATTTTTTGCACTGAAAATGGTAACCATCTAAGCGTTTAGATCATAGCTAAGTAGAAGGAAGAAATCAATGTATAAATAAAAATAAGCAATGTTTAGATTTTTAACAGCATATTTTGAAAAAAAAATTTAACATATAAAATTGTTTATTTTATATGTTAAATTTTTTTTTAGTGAAATTTTGTACCCTATCGAACCGATTTAATTACAGCAATTCACAAATCTACCAAAGAAACGACTGGGTAGCGCAGTGGTACACACAGATGTAGTCCGCCCAAGCCAAGCCAAGTATCCTGAGTTAAAAAGAAAAAAGGGAAATTAAGTATACATAACACAGAAACACACGCATTCTATCTATCTATCTATCTATCTATCTATCTATCTATCTATCTATCTATCTATCTCAGACTTTTCATATCTATCTATCTATCTATCTATCTATCTATCTATCTATCTATCTATCTATCTATCTTTTTTTTTTAATCATATCACCCCGAGCAAGGCGGTAACGCCACTGATGAGCAGGAGGCTACGTAAGAGTGAAAAGATTGGAAAAGAGAAAGCCGGAAACCACATCTTAAACAGGAAACAAGGGATGAGCCTCTTCACCTGTTCAATAGACGTGGGTGGAGTGTGAACCGGGCGGTAATTTAGTCTATCTACTCCAATTGAAAAAAAAAAAAGAAAAAAGAAAGAAAAGAGTGAAAAGTTTGGAAAAAGAGAAAGCCGGAAACTACATCCTAAACAGGAAACAAGGGATGAGCCTCTACACCTGTTCAATAGACGTGGGAGGAGTATAAACCGGGCGATAGTTTAATCTATCTACTCCAATTGAAAAAAAATGTGACCATCTATCTATCTATCTATCTATCTATCTATCTATCTCACTCACTCACTCACTCACTCACTCACTCACTCACTCACATACAAGGTGCGATGAATAAATTGTCGTCTAAATGGCACAAAAATGAAAATAACACTGACATCTCATTTTAACGGTTATTACCCAAAAATATCCTAAAATACTAAAGGTTAACTTTATTAAATAAAAATGACTTTGACTTCAACCACAGCCTCAGACAACTTTGGATTCAATCTTTTGCAACTCTTCTGGGCGGTTTTCATGTTTAAGTTAGTGTATGATGCCATAATCCTTTTCTTCAGGCCATATTTGGTATTACAAAGAGTTTTGTTGCTCTCTCTCTCTCTCTCTCTCTCAACTGCACACCACACCTAAAAACGAAGAAGGTTGCAGTCTTGGGAGTTAGGTGGCTATGTTATAAGGAGTGATGCGGTCGCAAAGATTGTCTGACAGCTATGAATGTGTTTTCCTGCTTGTGTGGCATGGTGCAGAGTCCTGTTGCCAGACATAGGGTCTTCCAACCTCTTGATCCAGAGCTGTATTACCTCCTCAAGGAACTTGATGTAGGGCCCCGTGTTGAGTCTGAGGCCTTGTGAGAATATTAAGGGAGCCATAACGTCGTCATCACTGGTGATCGCTCTAAACACATTCGTAATCTGTATTAAACTCATCGAACTCTTTCCGAATCCTCTGCACTGTCCTCAAAGTGACACTCAAACACTGTGAAATGTTCGTATTGAATCTTCTGGTGCCATTGCCAAACAGTACAGCATGCCGTTTGCAAATTTCTGAATTGCATTATGGTGCTCTTTTTTTCACAGACGGTGCCCAACTGATGCTACTATAGTGTGCACTGTCAAAAAAAGGCCAAGAACAACGCGCCTACGTGAAATTAAAAACATAAAATGGCAACTATTTATCTATCGCACCCTGTGTGTGTGAATATATATATATATATTGCCAAATCAAAATTAAAATCCAGACCCTTCTCACTGAGTGATCATGTCTTCAGAAGTTTAGTCGTGCGCTTGGCCAATTGCAGGTTAGTGATGCGTCTTAACCGATAGTTAAAGGTTTCAATGAAACTTGTATCAAAGCGGAATTGCTGAACAATACATAATTACACACACACACACACACACACACACACACACACACACACACACACACATATACATACATACATATTTAGTGTATCGAGGCAGCAGATAATTTTGTAAACATATACTCTTAAATATAACAGACAATGAATGTCTATTATGTTTAATCAAGAGCGATTCTAAGCATCGTATTTTGGCTTTAATTTCAAATGAAAATAAAACAAAACTTGTCCAACATTTGGATATTTTTTTATTATGCTAGTTCTATGCTTTCGACTCACATGAATCATCTTCAGGGAGGTTACAGGGACGTTAACATAAAGACATCTACCATCAAAGATGATTATATCTTGTGTAGACATAAAACATGCAACGATAACAGTCATCGAATATATACGGAGGTGGACAAATGGGAGTAACATAATAATATAACTCTAATTCTTCCATCTTAATGAGTTTTTTTTTCTTTTGACTGAGAAATCAATGAAATTCTGGGAAGAATAAATCTTTAAGTTGGATGAAAAACGAAGAAAGTTTGTATAACAAAATGATTCATATTTAGTTGAATAAATATTTAATGGTATAATTTCGTTTTGTTTTAATTTCCCTTACAAATCGGCATGAATTTTACAGACAACCCAATACATTTAACAGTGTCCACTGTAAACTTTAAACTCAAAAACGAAGGATTGCTCGATATATTTATAAGGATATTTAACCTTCCTCATATTGAAATAAATTTGCTTGAAATTTCAATGTATTTACATTATTTTGTCTACTCTCTCTTTCTCTCTCTCTCTCTCTCTCTCTCTATATATATATATATATATATATATATATATATTATAAATTATATTTCCCCTACCTCATATTGAGATAAATTTGCTTGAAATTTCAATGTTTACATTATTTTGTCTACTCTCTCTTTCTCTCTCTTTCTCTCTCTCTCTCTCTCTCTCTCTCTCTCTCTATATATATATATATATATATATATATATATTATAAATTATATTTTAGAACATGTACAAATTTTTTATATATCCACTACAAATCGTACATTTGTTTCGACATTGAAACTACAATGTCTCATCAGGCGGTGTGGACAGGAATGGAAAGCCTCTTTTCTTATATTTGGTCAGTTGTGGGTGGGATGTTGGTGGGGGTTAGTGATAAGGGAATAAGATTATCTTAGATTAATTATAAAAAACTGTGCTTAAATACACACATTAAATTTTACCTATGACCTTAAATACAAACATACCTATTACCTACTTACCTATTACCTTAAATACTAACATTAAATTTTACCTCTTACATTAAATCTTACTTATTACACACCACAAACTGGGATCTAATTTAAAATTTAATAGAAAAAATCGATTTCCTAAATCCAAAATTAAGGTTAAATATACAATATTAGATTAATTATAAAAGTGTGCTTACATACAAAAATACTCTATAGTTGTACAAATAAGCGGTAAGTCCAATCCCATCCCTCCCCACCCCTTGCACCTCCCTACTCTGCTCCTCTAAGAAATCCAAAGGATAAAGTCTAGTCGCAAGATCATAAAACTTACATCCTATCTGCTAATGTTAAATCGGTCTACAAAATTCCAAGACACTCATTAATCAACTATATTCACTACCCACACCACTTTCTTCAAAATTCAAACGGACAATTCACAAGACTTATTCTCTTATCACTAACCCCCTCCGAAATCTCACACACAACTCACCAAATATAAGAAAAGAGGCTTTCCATTCGTGTCCACTTAAAACTTAATGATAATACCTTGCCTTTCATTATTAACGAAACCTGTATAAAAGAGAGATTGTTGCCTAAATATACACAACACACACACACACACACACACACACATTATATATATATATATATATATATATATATATATATATATATTGTACTTAGTGTACAGGTATAGTAAAATCAAACATCACATGCTACTTTAGCTTCGGTTTTTATTCAATGAAAATGGAAACAATATTTCTACCGATTCTATAATCAAGTAAGCTATCATCATTTTGCCTAAAATTTTATGTTCTTTTTATCAAAATGATTTATATTTAAAAAGTAAAAATGAGAAAATGGGCCAAGTGAAAGAGGATCCAGTAATTTTTCATCGAAACCATTTCATTGTCAAAAAATCGATATGATGAGAATTAGAAATGGAAAGATGACTTAGTAAAACCAACATTCTTTCCTCCTTCCTTTCTCACCCAACGAAATCTATAACTGGAAAAAAAAAATTAACTTTTATCCATCGATCCGTATAATGGTTTCGAACTTCAATCAAAGGGCATTCCCATTAATTATTCAAGATCAAGATGTCTAGTTTAAACCTTTAAATTGGATGCCTGAACGAGAAATCAAAAATCCGAAGAAAGAGGTCGCTAACGAAAATAAAATTTAGTTTTCCCACCTTCTCTAATTTCTCTCCTCTACTGAAAATGAAGTTATTGAACATTTTGCAGAAAATAACGTCGGCTGTTCTCAGTCAAATCAGTTAAATCGGCCCAAAAAGGAAACGAAAAAATAATTTTAAAGACGAACCATTCGAAAACGATGAATTTGTAATGAAATACTTTGAAGAAGCTTCCATTATTATTATTACTTTTAACTTTTAAGTATTATCTCATTTTCAGAGAGCCTGGAAAGAAAGGGAAAGAAAGAATTATTCTTAGAATACAAAAAACATGTTTTAACTGTTAATAATTCACAAAAGGTTGATACGCAGTATCTGTTGATCTCCGTCTGTTCATAGCTATCTATCTATCTATCTATCTATCTATCTATCTATCAGTTTCAGTGTGTTCTTTATCTATCTATCTATCTATCTATCTATCTATCTATCTATCTGTCTGTTTCAGTCATTTATCTATCTATCTATCTATCTATCTATCTATCTATCTATCTATCTATCTGTTTCAATCATTCACCCTCTATCTATCTATCTATCTATCTATCTATCTATCTATCTATCTATCTATCTGTTTCAGTCTATTTCTTTATCTATCTATCTATCTATCTATCTATCTATCTATCTATCTATCTGTTTCAATCTATCTATCTATCTATCTATCTATCTATCTATCTGTTTCAGTCTGTTCTTTATCTATCTATCTATCTATCTATCTATCTATCTATCTATCTGATCTAGCTATCTATCTATCTATCTATCTATCTATCTATCTATCTATCTATCTATCTATCTATCTATCTGTTTCAGTCTGTTTCTTTATCTATCTATCTATCTATCTATCTATCTATCTATCTATCTATCTGTTTCAGTCTGTTTCTTTATCTATCTATCTATCTATCTATCTATCTATCTATCTATCTATCTATCTATCTGTTTCTGTCTGTTTCTTTATCTATCTATCTATCTATCTATCTATCTATCTATCTATCTCTCTCTGTTTCAGTCTGTTCTTTATCTATCTATCTATCTATCTATCTATCTATCTATCTATCTATCTATCTATCTATCCATTCATTCATATCTATCTATCTATCTATCTATCTATCTATCTATCTATCTATCTATCTATCTATCTATCTGTTTTTATGATCTGTTTCTTTATCTATCTATCTACTTCAGTCTATTTCTTGATCTATCTATCTATCTATCTATCTATCTATCTATCTATCTATCTATCTATCTATCTACTCCAGTCTGTTCTGTCTATCTATCTATCTATCTATCTATCTATCCCTCTATCTATCTATCTATCTATCTATCTATCTATCTATCTGTTTCAGTCTGTTCTTTATCTATCTATCTATCTGTCTGTTCTTGACTATCTATCTATCTATCTATCTATCTATCTATCTATCTATCTATCTATCTATCTATCTGTCAGTCTCTTCATATATATCTATGTTCGAATTCCAATCGTATTCATTACATTCACTTTCGTTCTGATATCCTTGGATAAATTTATGAACCAGTCTCTTCTCCCACCATATATTGGTTGAATAGCAGGGCAGTTTGAGCCTTATTGCCTTGGCTGTTAACGAGTCTAGGGGAAGGAAAACTCTTAATTCAGACTAACGTGGCGAGGATTTGGCTGTGTAAGGCTTTCTTGCCCATGATATACCACTGCTGCTACAGCTACAGTACATAGAAGGCCCCGAAGATGTCACGATATTCGTGATCATGTGATCAGCTCCCAGCACAACAATCGAAATGTCAGCTTTTGCAAAACTGCAGACGGGAGAATGTCAAACCTGAACAATATGCGCCATACATTTACGCTATTTACATTGTTCATACTGTTGTTTTCATTTTTGTTGCCATTTTCACTATGTTTCGACCATTCTACGCCCGACCTTCTTCAGGTGATTGAAATTTCGAACTGAACTCTTTATTTCGTTCGCTGGGGTAGATTATTCTAGTTCCATATCCTCAAAGACACATGGCCCAGTGAATAAAAGCTTTGGGTGAATCCAGGGATTTAACCCAAAAGGATGTGAGTTCAATACCTGAAGTGAACAGAAAACATAGAAAGTTGAGTTAAAGAAAGGTAACCAAGACATCTAGAAGTGTCATGACTCATGGAATTAGAACAATGTCCAAACAATGTAAATGGTGTAAGTAATTACAATACTTCATCTCAGAAATATACACAAATAATGGGTCATGTATGTGCAGGTTATCCGGATTGACAAGAACCTGATATCGGTCGGAAAGTACAACGGCCGAAACGTTGTGAATATGTCAGGGGGTTGTCGGGTGTCGTTGACTTCTTTCCTTCTCTCTTTGCGATCTTTTGGTGTTCTCCTTTAGGCTCGAAAAACCCGGAACTTATATAAGCTGAAATTTCCACGAATTTTTGCCTTCTCGGGTTTTTCTATTATTGCGTCATCTCTGGCCAAGAACATCTGTCAATCGTTTTCACCGGCTGCCTTTCAAGCCGGCTGCCTTTAATGTCAATCACACTTGTAGGTCACTGTTTGTATTTTCTGCCTTTGATGTTGATCATATATTTGTCGCTTCCTGCTTTTCATGTCAATTATATCTCTCCGGTCACAGAAATATATTCCGATCTTTTTTTAGAAAACGTGTTTAAAGACTAAGTTCAAAATCGTAGCGTTGGAATTTCATTTTTGTGATCAGTGAAAGTGCCCTATAGCACAGCCTAATAAAATTTACAATTTACTGAAGCATTACAAATTGTACATGGAGAAGATGCATGGCACAAGGACATTATAAATAAATCATTGTGCCATCAAATAAGACCTTCATTTACTTAAAAGGGAAATAATACTGAACAATTTAACTACATTATGATGTAAGCAGCTCGTCTTCACTCACTTTCTCGCCGACATGATGTGGCGTCCCTTTGTCTATTCTACATGCATTTTCATGAAAATTGCTCTGACGAGATTTGTCAATTGCCATCTTTTATCTAATTGATTCACATATATCTCTTATCTTTTCTTCGATATCCCTTGTACTTTTCTTATTTTCCCTCATTGTGCACCATTTCTGCCTTTCTTGGTTTGAAATGATTATAAAAAACCCAATTCAGTAGTTCTAAAGAGATTTTCAATGAATATATATATATATATATATATATATATATACTAAATGCTTTATATTTTCAATGCAAATATAAAGCATTTTGTCTTATGTGTGCCTAACAGTATTATGGTGGTATATATATTTTTTTTAACTATTTTCTGCTTTTTTTAATTATGATATAACAAATCATATTCATTGAGAGCCTATTTTGTAATCTTTTACAATTGTTGACATTTTTACCCCCTATATACGAATTTGCTCGAGCCACAAGATTAGCAACTAGATCCCACCCTTATACTGGGAAACCAATAAATTGTAAACGCAAATTCTACTCCAGCAGCCTCTTTTCTCGAACTTCCCGCCTATGGAATTCCATTCTGCATACTTGCTTTCCTGACAGTTACAATCTCCAAGAATTTAAATGTAAAGTCAATAGTCATCTTCTGTCACATTAACTTACAGCCTCTCTCTCTCTCTCTCATTCTTTTCTACATCCACCCACTCTCATCAGTACTCTCTTCCCTCTCCTACTCTCTTCCTGACACCCCCTGCAACCTCTCACTCCTCATAGCGTTCCTCCTTGTCCACCCCACTTTCATTATCCCTCTCCTACTCTCTTCCTGACACCCCCTGCAACCTCTCACTCCTCATAACATTCCTCCTAAAATACCTTGCTTGGGGCGACACGATTAATACCTTGCTTGGGGCGACACGATTAAAAAAAATACAGTAGAAAACAAAACAAAACAAAAAAAAAACAAGTGGAACGGTGGAATTCAATTTTGGTGACCAGTGAAAGCGTTTGTGCACAGTCTTATAAAATTTATAATTTACGGAAGCTTTACAAATTGTATATGAACAAGTTGCATGGCACAAGGACATTATAACTAAATCAGTGTTCGCATCAAATAAGAAAACCTTCATTTACATCAAAGGGAAATTACACTGAACAATTTAGCTATATTCAGTCAGTTACGTGCCATACGTGATACACGCTTGGGCGATCATGTCTCGAAAGAGACATGACTGACTGGGCAGAAGATTATCCCGCAGTAGGTTACAATTGCTTTCTGCGGTAGACTGGTTGCCAGCCAAGGCTATAGAACCAAATCTGTCCTGTTATTTAACCCATAACTGGAAGGAAGAAACGGATTAATACCTTTCCCAAGGGTATTTGCGCGTAAGTGAATGCAATGAATTCAACTGGAATTCGAACTCGGCTCCCCAATTTCTCGTTCCGAGCCGATATCCACTATAGCACAACACACATCCGCACATTAGCTATATTATAATGTATTATATTATACAGTGCAGTAATTTTAGTGTCAGTTTCAATAAAAGATATAAATTTAAAGCATTTTGTCTTATAATTTGTGCCCGGCAGTATTATGGTGTTATAAACACTATTATCTATATATTTATTTTATTAATTGTGACCTCACAAATCTTATTCATTAAACAGCCATTTTTGTAATCATTTACAATTTTTTTTACACAGATTTTTCGTATTGAATAAAATCAAGTAGTTGCATATTTTGTTCGTGCTGATTCATCATTAGAATTCTGATTTGAGCATGTTTTCCATTTAATCCAAACATTAATTGAATTTATATTTGAAATAGTAGAATATTTAAGTCAGTTTGTAAGCAAAAATCAGCAGAAATTATAAATTTCTGTACATTTTTCAGGTGATCTTTAAAACTAAATGCTTAAAAATTAGTAAAAGCTATGGATATATATTTTTGGTGTTAATTTTTATCGCATCAAACCCCAGCTTTTACATTGATGGAAATGTTGATATTCTAAAAAGAGTGAGAAATCAACCTTCCCTGATGTTCTATGCTATTCGACAATCATGTCCAATAACCTAATGTATTTCTGGCAGACATATCTGATAGTTCTACGTCTAACCATGGTTATCGGATAATAAGTCCTTGACAAGACAGGCCTTAGCACTATGGATGTCGTGATTTTGAAAACCCGATATTGCATGGACGGATTGAATATGCCCTGCCAAGTTTTCCTAAGGACCCATAGCGCAGAGAGACAAAAAAAGAAAAACGGTAGAAGGGGCTTCGATGGCCTATTATGCCCCACTGAGAACGATAATATATATATATATTTTTTTTTTTTTGCGAACCCAGACGATGTCAATTTTTTCTTTTCTTATTTATTTGATTTTATTCTATCTTTTTCTTTTTCTTTTTCTTTTTCGTTTTCTTTTTCTTTTTCTTTTTCTTTCCCTTTATTTTTATTTTTATTTTATTTTATTTTTTATTTTTTAATTTCTTTGCAATCTATTTAAAAAGGAAAAGTAGACTAATTTTTCTCCAGTTTCTGAAAGGATTTTTCTGTTGCTGAGGTGATGTGTTGTCCCCCGTGGGGATCTTCATATCGAAATGGCCATTCAACATCTTTGAATTAATCCTTTTTTAATATATATATATATATATATCCAAGGTGAATAAGAAACGAAGAAAAAATTAACAACATTCAAAACATACATTTAAAACAGTGCTCAATATAAAATAGAGCTATGAATATTAATTATAAATTATAGTTTAGTAGTTTAGAAAATGTACAAATTATCATCTACTACAAAGTGTACATTTTGTTTCGACATTGAAAGGACAAGGTCTCATCAGGTAGTGTGAAAAAGAAGATGGAAAATTCTTTACCTTATATTAGCGAATTATAAGTGAGAGGTAAGTGGGGCGGAAAATAAGAAATCAGAGTTGTAAGTTAGAATTTGAACAAAAAGAGGGAAGAGGTAGAGGAGAGAGGTGACTAATGGACATGTTGAAAATTTTATAGACAGATTTAACGGTAGACGATAAGGTATGGTCCTTTACAGCCTTTATTTTCAACATGTCCATTAATCACGTCTCTCCTCTACCTCTTCCCTCTTTTCATTCAAATTCTAACTTACAACTCTGATTTCCCAATTTCCCCAATTTACCTCTCACACATAATTTCTCAATATAAGGTAAAGAATTTTCCATCTTCTTTCCACACTACCTGATAAGACATTGTCCTTTCAATGTTGAAACAAAATGTACACTTTGTAGTAGATGATAATTTGTACATGTTCTAAATTATAATTTATAATAAATATTCATAGCTCTATTTTATATTGAGCACTGTAATATTTTGAACGTTGTTAATTTTTTCTTCGTTCCTTATTCACTTGGATATATTAATATTATGTATATAAAAATGTTCTCTATTATAATAGAGGATATTTTTTCGAATAATTATGTCGTTGAGCAGTGTATATATATATATATATATATATATATATACAAATACATATTTACTATAAATTATAGTTTAGAACATGGTCCTTTACAGCCTTTATGGCCAATCCTTTGGGTTTAACAAAGAGAAAAAAATATGGAAATGTTATGGGGGGGGGGGGAATAGGAGAGGATGGGCTAAAAAGCGATAGGAATTGCTGTTTGGTAAACATATCTGTATTAGTGAAGTATACGGCTGCCAATAATTTATATATATATATATATATATATATATATATATATATATATATATATATATATATCCACCGGTCTGAATATTCGAGAAATCTTGTTAGAAAAATATCTAATTTCCGGCAAGTTCCGAACTTGCAACTCCCATATGGTCGCGTGATAAGAAAAATCAGAACTAATGACGGCGTCTCCTCGGAATATATGAGTTGCAGGTTCGAACCCCCACCGGAAGATAGATATTTTCCTTATAAGATTACTTGAACATTCAGGCCGGTGGCTATATATAAATGCAGTTTAATTTAAAAAAAAAACAAACAAACAAATTTCCACGCACATACGCGTATCCATTAAAAATGATGTTCAAACAAATATATGTATGAATGTATATATATATATATATATACAAAAATGAAAATTTTATGTTGTCTTTCAAAAAATCTGCACAAAAATCTAATTTAGTTTTTCATTTTTTTAAAATTTTTAAGCTTTTTGGCTGGACCAGGGGGCTTTTATTGGGTAAATGCCTCGAGCGCGCGCGAGCGATATTAATGTGCGTATTTTGTTTGTGTGTGTGTGTGTGTGTGTGTGTGTGTGTGTGTGTGTGTGTGTGTGTGTGTGTGTGTGTGTCCGTTTGTGTGTGTGTGTGTGTTTGAGCGTTTGTGTTTTTGCGTGCGTGTTTGTGTATATATATATATGTCTAGGTGTGTGTATGTTTCTATGTATGCGTGTGTATGGGTGTTTAAATGTGTGAACGTTAGAAGTCTAGTAATGAATTAGAATTTAAAAGGAACCAGAAAAACCAATTCTTAACGAGAAAGAAGGGATAAACCTCTACTTCTGTTCAAAAGATTCGCAGGAGTGTGTTTCATTTTCCCCCTCCTCTATATGGTTTCTTCATTTTTATTTTTATCTTTTTCTTTTTTTTCTTTTTCTATTGTTAACGCAATACAAGGCTCAAGAACCACTCCAGGTAGAGATTTACTGATTGAGATTTTTGTAATGGCGTAGAATGGGGAAAAATGTGTCTATTATGAGTATAGGTTATATTTCGATTGACTTAAAGAGATTAAGATTGTAATAATTAGGAAAGCATCCTCTTCGGAGTAACAGTTCTGCAGAAGAAGCTGTTTGCTTTCCTCTTCTTGTTTCTTCTCTTGTGTGTTTCTACTTCTCTACCATCTTTTTTCTTTCTCTGTCCATTTCTCTTCTTCTTCTTCTTCTTCTTCTTCTTCTTCTTCTTCTTCTTCTTCTTCTTCTTCTTCGTCTATACTTATAAGTAATTTAATCTCTCTTTCTCATTTTCTCATCTGTTTCTCTCTTTCTTTGTTTCTTGTTTCTTTCTCCCTCTCTCTTATTGATTTACTTTCTTTTGCTGTTTCTCCATACCTCCCCCGTGTTCTTAACATCTTATTTCTCTCTCGCTCCCTTTCACACACACGCTCTCTCTCTCTCTCTCTCTCTCTCTCTCTCACGTGCGCGCGCGCGCTTTTGCTCTTGTTTCAAACATTTTATTTTCATTTTGAATAATGAATAGCGAAGCGAGAATTAAGAATTAGTTTCAAGTTTCTCGAAAGATGGCTGATTTTTTAAAAATTTTATACCATCGCGAGATCAATATTTTAGAGATTCTTGTTTTAAACATCAGTTTATATTTTTTTAAATCGGTCATATCTTCGACTAACAAAAATATAATTCATTCTAAATGTTAGATTGAGTTTCATTTCACTGCTGTAGATGCACTTTTTACGAAGCCAACATTGACTCCCGCCCTTATATACATTTGTAATGCGGTTCTATGACGTGATAGAACCGCATTACAAATTTACGAACTGCGTTTGCTATTTGGTACTTGTTATCGTTGCTTAGCAAAGTTTTATGTCAACACAAAATAAAATCGTCGCTGATGGTTGATGTTTTTATGTTAACGTCTTTGTAACTTCTCTGAAGACGGCTTCTGTGAGCCGAAAGCTTAGAACCAACTGAATAAAAAAATTATGCAAATTTTTGCCTTTATTTTCACCTAAAATTAAAGCCTGAATACAATGTTTAGAACGACTCATGATTAAACACAATAGACATTCATTGTCTCTTATATATTTAACAATATATGTTTGCCTCAATACACTATATATATATATATATATATATATATATATATATATATGTGTGTGTGTGTGTGTGTGTGTGTGTGTATATCTGTGTGCGTGTGTGTGTCTGTTAAATGAGATGTCAATGTTATTTTTATTTATGCGTAATCTGGACGACAATTTATTCATCGCAGCCTGTGTTTATCAAACCAATAAGTTCGTTATGTCTGCCATTTAAGGGTTAATATATGTCTACACAAGATGAAGCCGACAGCTTAAGGTCATAGTTGTAGATATTAACGTTCTATTTTATAATCTATTTGTTAGATTTATTTTCTTCTACTTCACTAATGCATTACCGCCATATGAGAAGGCATAATATCCTTAACCGCCATATGAGAAGGCATAGCAATATCCTTTACCGCCATATGAGAAGGTATAATATCCTTTACCGCCATATGAGAAGGCATAGCAATATCCTTTACCGCCATATGAGAAGGCATAATATCCTTTACCGCCATATGAGAAGGCATAGCAATATCCTTTACCGCCATATGAGAAGGCATAATATCCTTAACCGCCATATGAGAAGGCATAGCAATATCCTTTACCGCCATATGAGAAGGCATAATATCCTTAACCGCCATATGAGAAGGCATAGCAATATCCTTTACCGCCATATGAGAAGGCATAATATCCTTTACCGCCATATGAGAAGGCATAGCAATATCCTTAACCGCCATATGAGAAGGCATAATATCCTTTACCGCCATATGAGAAGGCATAATATCCTTTACCGCCATATGAGAAGGCATAGCAATATCCTTAACCGCCATATGAGAAGACTGATATTGCATAGCAATATCCTTTACTAAGAACTATGGAAATATAAATTCCAACCCCTCTTTTTTACATTGGATATTTGGGATGTTTTTTTCTTCTGCTCCTAATCTTTTACTGGGGGTGCTATTAGTATGTGTTTGCAAAATAATTGGGAAAATGAATAGCCGTGGGTAAAATCCGTCGATCCTTTTCTTGGAGAATTCTGTTTACATTATATAAATGATCCTGACTTCATTGGCTGCAGAGAAGCAACGAAACAGGCAAGTCTTTCACAAAAGATGGCGATTCGTTGTAATTGGGCCAACGTTCGATTCTGCAAAATTTTATTAATTTTAGCTTCATTCTTTAACGCTTATCTCCAGGCAATTCGTCTTTTTGTTTTTTGTTTTTGTCTCAAGGCAATTTGTTGTTTATTTATTTATTTTTTCTTTCTTTCTTTCTTTCTTTCTTTCTTTCTTTCTTTCTTTCTTTCTTTCTCTCTTTCTTTCTTTCTTTCTTTCTTTCTCTAGGCAATTCGTTGTTTGTTTATTTATTTTATCTCCAGATCATTGTCTTTCTTTCTTTCTTTCTTTCTTTCTTTCTTTCTTTCTTTCTTTCTTTCTTCTCCTGACAGTTATTATTTTTATTTATTTATTTATTTATTTTTCTCTAGACAATTCTTTGTTTATTAATTTAATTTTCAGACAATTATATCTTTTTCTTTCTTTCTTTCTTTCTTTCTTTCTTTCTTTCTTTCTTTCTTTCTCGATATGCAATTCGTTGTTTTTTTTTGCTTGCTTTTATTTCGAAGCGATTGTAGCTTTTCTTTCTTTCTTTCTCTCTTTCTTTCTTTCTTTCTTTCTTTCTTTCTTTCTTCGCCGGTCAATTCTATTTTCTCGTTCTTTCTTTCTTTAATTTTATAATATATTAATTTCTCAGAAATGATAAATTCTTGGAAAAACTATATTATTCAATTTTTGAAAAGATATGTTTACTATTGAAATAAATATGAACATGATGGAATAAATAGATGGATAGATATGAATATTCTGAGATAGATAGATAGATAGATAGATAGATAGATAGATAGATAGATAGATAGATAGATAGATATGAATATTCTGAGATAGATAGATAGATAGATAGATAGATAGATAGATAGATAGATAGATAGATAGATAAACAGGTTGAGATACGTAGATAGATAGATAGATAGATAGATAGATAGATAAACAAACAAACAAACAGGTTGAGATACGTAGATAGATAGATAGATAGATAGATAGATAGATAGGGGATCTGAAAACAAACATCCACGTGTCATTAATTTCTTAGTTATGAATTATATTTTAGTTCCTAAATCCATAAAAATTTTATTGATTCCGGATTGTTTGCTTTATGGTTAATTATTCCAGTATTTGTAATCATTTTTTTTTATATTTTATGCTTTATATCATTTTCAGTTATTATTTCAGGGATGTTTAAACCACTTAATAATAGTAATCAAATTAAGCTCATTATCTAAACTTCCGGAAGACGCATCCTGGACGGGGAACGGGGGATGAGCCTCTACACCTGTTCAGTGGACATGGGTGGAGTGTGAGCCGGGCGATGGTTTGGTCTGTCTGCTCCAGTTGAAGAAAGAATAAAAAGTAGGGGGAGAATAGTGGAAAGATTGGAAAAAATAGGAAGGCCGGAAGCCGCATCCTAGGCGGGGAGCGGGGTATAGGCCTCTGCACCTGTTCGGTAGACGTGGGTGGGGTGTGGGCCGGGCGATGGTTTGGTCTATCTGCTCCAATTGAAAAAAAAAATAAAAGTAAAAAGAAACACTCCACCCATGTCTATTGAACAGGTGTAGAGGCTCATCCCTTGTTCCCTGTTTAGGATGTGGTTTCCGGCTTTCTCTCTTCCAATCTTTTCACTCTTCTCTTTTTTATTTTTTCCAATTGGAGTAGATAGACTAAACTATCGCCCGGTTCATACTCCACCCACGTCTATTGAATAGGTGAAGAGGCTCATCCATTGTTCCCTGTCTAGGATGTGATTTCCGGCTTTCTCTTTTCCAATCTTTTCACTCTTGCGTAGCCCCCTGCACATCAGTGGCGTTACCGCCTTGCTCGGGGTGATATGATTAAAAAAAAAAAAAGCTCTCCTTCCTCATTACGTATTCCAGAAGCTCCAGCTGTCTCTTCCTTTTCGTTTTCATTCTCTTCAACGCCTCACTGCTGCTTACGTGTTCGGTCTGTGTTATCCTCAGCATCTTTCTGTAGAACGACGTTTCTGTTTCTATGATTCTTTCTTTCATTTTTAAGGAAATTGTCCAGCATTCGCTGCTTAATAAGAGGGTATTTTTTTTCAGCCATCCCAATATATCTTCGGATCTCAGTGTCACACTTTCCGTACTCTGCTAGAACAATTCCAAGGTATTTAAATTTCTTCATCTGTTTGATTTTAGTGTTTCCGACCCGTAGTTGGTATTTTGGGCTCCTCTTTTTGATGATGACCAACCATTCAGTTTTCGTGTAGTTTATGTTTAGTCCTTTCTTCTCGCTTCCCTTTGCTACCTTCTGTAGGAGGTCTTAAAATTGTCTTTCTGTGTCTTCTGTCCGCACGGTGTCATCTGTGTATTGTCGGATTAATAAATAGAAATAAATAGAAAATCAAGCAGCAATCCCGTTTTACAAATACAACAAAAACCAATACTTACTCTGCAATTTTTAAATTACGCGTCACGGCAAAATCATACTGAAGCTTTTTGAATAAGCTCTTGACTTTACCATTTCAACATAACCACTAAAAAGCTCCGAGCAACGCAGGGCTACACAGCTCAATCTTGAATCCTCTCTCTCATGCTCCGTTCTTCGTTCACTCCACTCTCATCAGTATTCTCATCGTTCTCTTACCTTACACCCCCTGTAATCTGTCACTCTTTTTCATAACTTTTCTCTTATCTAACTTCCTGCTCTACAGTGGAAGTAAAATGCCTTCCTCGGGGCGCACAATTAGATAGATAGATAGATAGATAGATAGATAGATAGATAGATAGATAGATAGATAGATAGAACATACTGAGATAGATAGATAGATAGATAGATAGATAGATAGATAGATAGATAGATATGAACAGACTGAGATAGATAGATAGATAGATAGATAGATAGATAGATAGATATGAACATACTGAGATAGATAGATAGATAGATAAATAGATATGAACAGACTGAGATAGATAGATAGATAGATAGATAGATAGATAGATAGATAGATAGATAGATTTTACGTCTGTGTGTGTGCATGAGAGAGAGAAAGAGAGGAGAATGATGAGAGAAAGAGTGAAAGATAGAAAAAGACATAGAGATGGATGCGTGCGTGCGTGCGTGCGTGCGTGCGTGCGTGAGTCTACATACACAAATGTACTTTTCTCTGCGAGTCATTTGTCTTTCTCGTCTGTTCTGATGACAATATCAAAATTCCATAGCTTGTTTCCAAAGTAAATGCGCCATGCTATCTCCATTTAATACCTCCAAGCTAAGAATAACAGATTTTAACTGAAAACGAGTTCAAGCAGCAGGAATCTGATTAAATTTTTATTACGTGTCGTGCTATAATTAAATAATTACATCTGCTTCATCTCATATTAAAGGTAACTGCAAAAACACTGGAGTATGTAATCAATAGTCAATTTGCAAACAGGAGTTATAATATCCAAATAATCAGAAGAAACTCAAAGTGTATGTAACTTTGCCAATGTCACTAATAACTGCACAATCATGTTACCGAACCCGGATAGATAGATAGATAGATAGATAGATAGATAGATAGATAGATAGATACGAACAGACATAGATAGATAGATAGATAGATAGATAGATAGATAGATAGATAGATAGATACGAACAGACAGAGATAGATAGATAGATAGATAGATAGATAGATAGATAGATAGATACGAACAGACAGAGATAGATAGATAGACTGAGAGAGAGAGAGAGATAGATAGATAGACAGACAGACAGACAGAGACAGACAGACAGACAGACAGACAGACTTTTCTTCTGTGTGTGTACGAGAGAGAAGAGAAAGATGCAAAAGCGAAGCAACAATGAGAGAAAGGGTAGGAAATAGAAAGAGAGATAGAGATATTATATATGTATGCCTGTCAGTGGGTGCGTGCGCGTGTCTACACACACAAATCCACTGTTGCTGCGAAAATATTTCGAGAAAAACAGACGGAAGCCATGTCAAGGCGATAGGAACGTGCACTTATCCATTCCAAGAGAGCTACGTAAGTTCCGATTTTCCTTTAGGTGTTCGAACTCTTGTCTTAATATATGAATCACCTGAATCCTCCGAATAATTTAATCAGTTGCTCAATGGTCTATGCTTGGGAAAGGTATGTAACCACATCTCCTTACCCATCCTATGGGTTAATTAATTGAACTTGTATCAGTAAATTATTAATACTGTTTTTAAAAAAAAGTCTTAGAATCTAAAAATATTTTCAGGCTATAAATAACTTTTAAACGGTCGATAAGCCGTAAAAAATAAATGCTTCCACGACTGACACTAAAGAACATTGAGAATCTGAAGAGATATTATTAAAAATATATTTTGCTTGTTTTGTGTCGTTTCTAGTGATTATCGAATTTACATCATTTTTGTATTTTACAAATCCACATTTTCATTTTCATATATTTTTAAACAACTGTTGACCCAATACAAGGCCAGAGAGCCACTCAAGGTAGGGTTTACTAATTATGGATATAAAAGAAGGTGGCAAAAAGAACAGATTATGAGGATATGTATGACTGATAACAGTTGATCTTCTTCTGCCGTGTCTATTCAGGACGTAGGCAATCATGGACTTCTACTTGCCCCTGTCCTTTGTTGCTCTTAATATTTTCCAAACCCAACTCCACCATCCACTTGCTCAAGCCCATCAAATATGTCTCGCGCTGCTTTCCCCTGTCTCTCTTTCCCTCTATCCGTCCTCTGAGTATTAGATTCTCCAATTCTCTTTCCTCATTGCGTTTCTCAGAAACTTCAAACATCTCTTCCAGATGTTAACTATAACTTTCCTATTTGTTTATATCCTCTCCAAAAACGGCCCAATGAAATGAATAAACTTTGCGAAAGAGCTAAACATGAAAGGACTAATAATAAAAGTACTAAATATTCGAAGAAAAGACTGAGAGAAGCCACATCACGTCGGTGAGAAAGTGACTGAAGACGGGCCGCCAAATAACGACCGAGTACGTTGCAGATCCTCCTTTGAATTTTGTCGATCACCTCAAGGTGAATAGCATGTGCACCCAACCAGATATGGCAGCAGTATTAAATGCCCGAATGAATGGTAGACTTATAAATGTGCAAGAAAGATTCTGACGAGAAAAAAAAAACCTTCTGTCCCGACACAGAGATCCAACTTTCCTAGCAGTAGATACAGCTATAGATTCTATGTAGTCGTACTACTTCAAGTTGGTTTCACTTCAATGTCGGCAAGAAGGCACAGTGTGTTGCTCTCGAGGAGACTAGCCCCATCCATTCTAATGGTCTTTAGGAAAATCTCACTATGATGGTTAAAGGAGAGCAGTTTTGTCTTAGAGGCATTAAAGTTAACAGGACATTTCATCATATACTGGACGTCCCTCTCAAAATCAGCAACCAGGTTTACCCTGTCAGCCCTGTCTGATTTCCTATTGAGACGGGATTAAATGGCGTTATCATCTGCATAGATGCCTTCTTGGGAACTGATGACAACAGGAAGGTCATTGAAAATCAGGAAAAGATTAGGACCTAAGATAGAGCCTTGAGGAACGCCCGGGTTCGTATGAAAGGCTCTAGATGAATGCCCGTTCAAAATAAACTCTGTTTCATTTCACGATTTGATAGGAACGAATGGATTAAAGCAAACAATTGTCCTGTAATACTGTAGCCATGAATCTTTCGCAGGAGACCAGCATGATAAACTATCGAACACTTAGCATATCAGCGGTAAAGCCATATTGTTTGTCAGAGAGAAAGTTGTGAGATTTGAGATGCTTAACTACTTCTGTATTGATAATAACCTCGAACAGTTAGTCAGTTAAGTGCCACACGTAATACAGGCTTTTGGCGATCATGTCTCGAAAGAGACATGACTGACTGGGCAAGAGATTATCCCGCAGTAACTTGCCATTGTTTTCTGCGGTAAACTGGTTGGTGAACAAGGCTATAGAACTCAATCTGTTTTATTATTTAACCCATAACGTGAGGGAAGAGACGGATTAATACCTTTCCCGATGGTATTTGCGCGTAAGTGAATACAATGGATTCAACTGAAATTCGAACTCGGTTCCCTGATTTTTCGTTTTGAGTCGATATCCACTGCACCACAGAGCACATCCACGAACCTCAAACTTCTTCTTATACTTCTTCTTTTATGTGCCCTGTCCTTTCAGGACGTAGGCGATCGTAGCTTTCCACATCTCCCTATCCCTGGTAGCTCTTAGCACGCTTTCTCCTGTTACACCATGCAACCCTCGTTCCATCATCCACCTGATCAGGTCCTTCAAATATGTTATCCGCTGCTTTTCCCTGTCTCTTTTTTCCTCTATCTGGCCTGTTAGTATCAGGTTCTCCAAGCCCTCCTTCCTCATTGCATGTCTCAGGAACTTTAGTTGTCTCTTCCTGATGCTCGATATTAATTTCCTTTTCATTTCCATCCTTTCCAAAACCTCGTCATTGCTCACATGCTCAGTCCATGATATCCGCAGCATCCTTCTGTAGAACCACATTTCAGCTGCTTCAAGTTTTTCTTTCATCTTCGAAGATATTGTCCAACCTTCACTGCCATATTGAAGAACGGACATCGCATAGCAATCCAATACTCTCCTCTTTGTTTCTAGCGAAATTGTTCTATTTCTTAATACTTTACTCAACTTCTGGAATGCTTCCTTCGCCATGCCAATTCGCCTTCGGATCTCAGTATCTTCCTAGGTATTTAAATTTCTGTACCTGCTTGATTTTAGTGTCCCTCACCTGTATTTGGCATTTTGGGCTGCCATTTTTGCTGATGTCCATGCATTCGGTTTTCTTGCTGTTTAATTGTAGTTCTTTCTTGTCACTCTCTTTAGCTACCTTCTGTAGGAGGTCTTGTAGTTTGCTTTCTGTGTTTGCTATCAGCACTGTATCATCTGCGTACCTTACATTGTTCAAATTGTGGCCTCCGATGTCTTTGCTGAAAATCAGTAAGAGGGTAATATGGCGATAGTTAGAGGGGCTGGGTGGATTCATAGAGTTTTAAAAAAAAACAGGAACTACCGAGGAGTACTTCCAGCAAATAGGAAATAAGGATGCAGTGACACAATAGTTATAGAGTTTGGAGAGGACAGGAGATGTCTCAGGGACACATTTCTGTAGGACGATGGCTGGACTTCCATCATCACCGCTTGCCTTATGAGTCAAGTTTAAAAATAATGTCAGAGACCAGGGACGAGGTTATATGTATATCACTCAGTTGGGCCTGTGTTCTAGGTAGGAAATTGGGTGTGGCTACTCCAGACGAATCAAGTGGGGAGTTGAAAGAGAAATTGCGAGCGAAGCACTCAGCTTTGTCTGCTGTGACTGTGAGGATCTCAAATTGATTGAATAAAAGAAGGATAGAGTATTTGTTGTTCAGTCTGATATGGCCTCAAGGTTGTTCACCGAAAACACTTTTAAGGGACATCCATCCATTTAATTATTATTAACCAGTTTTTGGTCAGAATTAAATTAGATCAATGTACAGTTGTATTAAAAAGTGCTCAATAAATATATAATGTAAAGTTTTTAGATATTTTCATTTGGAAGTAAGTCAATAACGCAACCTTGGTTTCAACCTTTCAGTATCCATATATATATATATATATATATATATATATATATATATATATAGTCATCCGGAGACAGATCTGTTTCGCTGTATCTCAGCTCATCAGTACGGTTAGACATCCGATTCCTTTTAACCCAGGATTGAAACCCTTGGCATCAGTCGGCGATTCTATTTCTGGGCTATGGGCGCTCGGTAGAAGAAGGCAGACTTTTTAGCGTGTATATTATCAGTATATACAACCAATAGCCAGAGTGCTCTAATTCAGTAATGAATGAGCGATATATAATATTTATTTAGAATTTATAGCATAAATATGTCATTATATTACTACAAAAGTAGCCATTTTGTTTCGACACTCTCTGTGTCTTATCAAGTGATGAATTCTATTTCAAGTTGGAGTATTTTAAAGGATTCAAAACTAGCCAAACCCCCTTAATCAGGAACATAGACAAAGTGGACCAATAAAAAAACAAATCAATTTCTAATCTGAAGAATACAAGAACAGAATACAAGAATTTATTAGGACCTTAACATTAATATTGGTTTAAAATAGAGATCAGCATTATTAGTCGATTATTAGATTCACTTTACTTTATTTTTATTACGAATTTTAAATTCTGAGTTTAACAAGAGCATCAGGCACACATACGGATATCTGTAGGGAAAATACGTATGCATGTGTGTATGTGTATATGTATGCAACTATATGCGTGTGTATATGGATATAAGTAAGTATACGTGCTTGTGTTGATATGTAGGGTTATACGGATATACGTATTATTGTGCCTGTAAATGGGCGTGTAATGAATTTATGGTCACTATCCAAGAATGATGACCTCTTTTCGACCGGTCTAGAGAGCCCCAATTGAGATAAGGCTAAGATCTCTGCTTTAGATCATGTTATTTGTTTATATATTGTTATGGATTCCGGTCGAGGAACCACACAAAATAATGAACAGCAAAACAGGTATTTGAGATAGAAAAATAGGTTATATTAAACGTAAAGATACACAATGGAACGCAGATTAGTAATCTAGAAATACGATTAGTAAGGAATATATATATATATATACAAGTTTTTGAAGTGAAGCCATACTGGAATTAGTATATCCGTGTAATACTATTCTGGCTGAGTGAAGCTCAGATCTACTATGACTATGGACGCGGTATACTCTTTGTAACTTCGGTATCGTTCGGTAAATGACAGATCAGTCCCGGTATTCTCAACGAATCTCATTATGGCAGGAGTATATGTATACTCAAGTCCATTATCATAGAAAAAGGGGAGATCCCACAACATACATACATATATATATATATATATATATATATATATATGTGTGTGTGTGTGTGTGTGTGTGTGTGTGTGTGTGTGTGTGTATAGTATTGTGCAAAAGTAATAGGACAGGAACTACTTTATCTTTTATGAGGCATATTGACAGAATATAAACAATTTAATTAAATTAATTTTATCTGATTTACTCAACAAATGCTTTAACAAGAAAAATACTTGTCACAAAATAAATTTAATATTTAGTGTAATAGCCTTTTGCTTTGATCACAGTCTTCATTCTGTCAGGCATTGACATCACTTCTTCAATGTATCTAATGGTATCTCCTGCTAAAGCAGCTTGTATTTGTTCCCAAAGTGTGTCTTGCGAAGTAACAATAGAGTTATCAATTTTTTTTTATTCAAAATATCCCATAGATTTTCAATAAGATTGAGATCAGGGCTTTGTGGGGGCCAATTCAAATTCCGAAGCCTCCTTTTCTATTCTTTTTTAGTTAAATAATTCTTACAAAGGTTTGGCTTTTCACCCTGTATTTGAATTTCAGTGTGGTTTTTTAGGAAAATCACCCTTTTCCTAATACTTTGCACACTACCGGTAGAGTGCAAAAGTGTTAGGATAGGAGTGATTTTAAACTTTATTTTGATGCCTCATAAAAGATAAAATAGTCCTTGTCCTAATACTTTTGCACAGTACTATATATATATATATATATATATATATATATATATATATATATATATCACAGTTCTTTCGTTATCTGTCGGGGATACTAAAGCATGAAACCGATTTTTTTCTTTGGTGTAATTAAATGGTTTAACTCTGAGAGAAGAAGAATCTGCATAAAACGTGAAGAACAAGAAAAAAGTCTATGGAAAGAAGTAAAAGACGCAGCATGCAAGCCTCTTCTCACATTTACCGAAAATCGTATGACCTAATATGGCGGCGGTAGAGGAGGGGGAATTCTCTTTAATATTCGGGATGAGCGAATTTACTATTTCAAATATCAACCACGGACAGAAAATGTAGAGATATCTCTTCCGCAATAGACTGAGTTAGACAATCACATAAAACTATATCGTGACATGTTAAAATAACTCAAGCACCTCCACCTGGCCGTAGTTTTTATTTAGCGTAGATCTGACATTTAATTGGTTAATCGAGACACGCCCACAAGTACATTTATAATTTTGACCTTATACTCCCCAGCTTTAACTGTTGGAAAAAAGTAACGATCTGTTTTTATATTTCTTTAAAAAATCATTTTTATTATTACTTACTAAGCATCGCATGCCGAAGTACAATTCATAGTATTGAAACCTGAAAACTTCTGTGCAGTAATTTAAAATATTTTATTATAATCACTTTTAATATATACTATAATCATATATTTAATATATACTATAATCTATTTAATATATACTATATTTAATATATACTATAATCTATTTAATATATACTATAATCTATTTAATATATACTATATTTAATATATACTATAATTAAATATAGTATATTTAATATATACTATAATCACTTTAATATATATATATATATATATATATATATATATATATATATATATATATATATTATGAATTATAGTTTAGAATATGTACAAAGTTTTTTAACCACTACAAAGTGTACATTTTGTTTCGACATTGAAATTACAATCAGGTGGTGTGGAAAGGAATGGGTAGCCTTCTTATATTTGGTGAGTTGTGTGTGGGATGTTGGCGGGGGTTAGCGACAAGGGAATAAGTCTTGTAAATTGTCCGTTAGAATTTTTTAAAAGAGGGATGGGTAGGGAATATAGTTCATTAATGAAAGTGTCGGGAATTTTGTAGACAGATTTAACATCAAAAAATGGGGTATAGCTTTATGGTCTCATGGCTGGACTTTATTTTTTGGGTTTAGTAGAGGAAAAGATTAAGGAAGTGTAAAGGTGGAGAGGAATAGGATTGGACCTAATCCTTTAATGTTTATTTGTACAACTATAAACTATTTTTGTATTGAAACACAGTTTTTATAATTAATCTAATTTTGTATATTTAACCTTAATTTTAAATTTAGGAAATCACTTTTTTCTATAAAACTTTAAATTAGATCACAGTTTGTGGTGTGTAATAGGTAAAATTTGATGTAAGAGTGTTGTTAATACTATAAAGGTTTATCGCCTCTAAGGGATCCTAGTTTTGCTTTTGTAGTATTGTTTAGCATGACTGTAAGGTTAGTTCGTCAATGTTTTTGCAGTTTACTGTAGCTTCAAGCCTCTGGTTTAAAAGTTTGTTGCTATTCATGTATTTCATGATTTCAATTTTTTCTTGAAGACAAAGGAAACATGGTTCTTTTATTGATTTAGATGTTCTTGCATCATATGTATATATTCTTGCACCATATATATATATATATATATACATATATGGTGATATATATATATATATATCATATATATATATATCTCATATATATATATATTCTTGCACTATATATATATATATATATATATATATATATATATGATGAGTCCTCACAAAAAAAATGCAGAACCTACAAACTTTTAAATAGAATTATTAATCACTTGAACAACGCAGAGGGCTATATCGGGATGTACAGTGGTTCCAGGGAGATAGGACCACCCACTACACATCAGATGACTTCCTAGCCTGGCTGAGAGAGCGATTTCAGGGAGAGGCTTATCAGCAGAAAGTGTAACGTTGAGTGAGCACAGTACTCATCGGACTTAAACACCCAGATGTTTATTTGTGGGGGCATCTGAAGGATAATGTTTACTAAAACAACCCTCAAACGATTAATGAAGTAAAGGCAGCAATTACAGTAAAAATCAAAGAAATCCCCAAAGAGGAATGTACCCGGGTAATTGACAGTTTTGTATGCGGTTTGCCTCCAACACCACGAAACCCATTAGGAGCTGATTTTGGAAAGATCGTGACTTTTATGCAAAGCGACCAAGTTTCTTGGAAATAACTGGACCTTTGTAGGATTTATTACAATATTTATAGGTTATGTTTTTTGGCTCACTCTGAAGGTGGTCCAAAAGTAGATGAATAGTAGATAGAATAGGTTGTATCGGTTATATTATTACAATGGTGTTCATTATGACTATGGCATTTATTGGTATAGTGAGAACTTGCGTTTAACAACAACTGAGGTAGTATTTGAAGTTCTATTGTTTTAGGACCAATATATTTTTATGGAACTATCACATGTGATAAGTATATCGAAATTCCAATGAATGAAGTTGTTCCCGAGTTAAAACAACAGCCTAATTCATATGACCTTTATTCCCAATATGATGGAGACCTCCACATTATTCAAGAGCAGTCCGTGATTATCTTGATCAAACATTTCCTTAGAAATGGATTGGCCGAAGAGGTCCAGCACGTTCACCTAATTTGACCAAAATGAATTTCTTTTTTTTTTTTTTTTTTTTGGAAGTACTCAAGGACAAATTTTATTTTATTGTATAAGAAATTAAGAAGTGTTGGCGATTTAAATAAATTACATGAGTTGCATTTTAAGAAATGAGTACACAAAGAGATTTGGTCAAACATGTTTGTCGAAACGTGAAGAGTAGACGCCAAACCTGTGTAAATTGTGCTGGACAACAGTTTGATCACCTGTTTTGCTAAAATTTAAGCGCTTTTAAAAATTTAATTCTCAATGTAATAACTGTTCACCCTCTTTTGGACCACCCTGTATATATATCGTTCATTCAGTAATGAATTAGAACACTCTCACTACTGGCGTATGAATACATGAATATCACACGCTAAAAGTCTGCCTCCTTCTACCAAACGCCCATAGAGCCAGAATCGTTGACTGATACCAATTCGGTCGGGTTTCAATCCTGGGTAAAAGCAATCGGATGTCTAACCGTACTGTGATACAGCGAAGCAGATCTGTCTTCGGATATATATATATATATATATATATATATATATATATATATATATATAGAGAGAGAGAGAGAGAGAGAGAGAATAATTAGATAGATGATTAATTTACAGACCGGTTAAACTAGTTAGGTAGGCAGATAAATGATAGATAAACAGATTATAAACATAGATAGACAGACAAATAATCAGATAGATAGACAGACATATAACGAACATATATAACAATTTGAGAGGATACCAGAATATCCATGGATTTATTTGAAAGTTTGTAATTGCTCCGTTTGGCGCTGTCTATTTTCATTCACTTAATAGGTGATGTTTTATGATACTGTTTTGGAATGGCTCTGCAATCTTTACCATTACTAATAAATGTACCGGTATCAAATTTTGCATGATGCTCTTCTGATCTGTTATCGAGGACTGGATGATATAATTAGTTAAACATTAGTTAAAAAAAGAATTGAAGTGACAGCCCCCTCCAAAATGAGCTGGAAGGTCTTCTGCAAACTGTAAAATGCTTCAGCAAAGACATTGGAATGTAATTCAATTTGAATAAATGTGCTAAAGCTACAGTTTTACGTGGATCACTACAAGAAACATCCTCAATTATCTTAGACCCTGCTGTAACAATAAAGAAATTGAAGCCAGAAGAAGCTTATAAATACCTAGGTGTAAATGAGAGTGAAAATATTCACCATAAAAAAATGAAAGAAATAGTGCGTAAAGAGTACGATAGAAGGCTACGACTGATATTAAAAACTGAATTGAATTCTCAGAACAGAATTATGGCCATCAATATCCCAGTTGTCCAATATAGTTTCAACATCTTAAACTGGACTCTAAACGACATCAGGCGAATGGATTCTAAAAGAAGAAAGCTTCTTTCTAAGCATAAGATGCATCATCCAAATGCTGATGTAGACCATCTATACATACCCCGTAAAGAAGGTGGAAGAGGTCTTATTCAGCGAGAATTGTCATACAAGACAACAACTATTGGCTTACATAGAAACAACAAAGGACTGGATGATACAATTAGTAAGGCAACATGAAGAAAGAAAGAAAAAATATTCAATAATAAAAGAAGGCAGTAAATACAAACAAGATTTACATTTAGTAGATTCAGTAGAAAAGCAAAATAGAAGCGAAGAACAAACTATTGCGGCAAAAGATATGAAAATGAAAGCCAAAGATAAAGCTCTTGAACAGATGAAACAATGCTGGCAAGACAAACCTCTGCATGGCCAGAACGTGCCAATAAATCCAACGTTGATAAAGCTAATACTCATCGATGGTTACGTGCATCTGGATTAAAGTCTGAGACTGAAGGCTTTATTCTTGCAGCGCAAGACCAGTCTTTTCACAAGAAACTGCCCAGTAGTCATGTCTCTTTCGAGATATGATCGCCCAAGTGGGTATCGCGTATAGCACTTAACTAACTGACGTTTGACAAACAGTAGCAATTGCTGAGTCTTAATCCCGAGACACAACAATTTATTTATCAACATCTTTTAGCTCCTTCCCATCCCCGTGTATATGGAATCCTTCCCTCATTGATTAGCAATGGTCGATAACGCCCACTTTAGGGACATCTGATCTATATGAAAAAATGAAAAGCAAAAAAATTCTCGACTCGGCCCACTTCTCAAAATAGCCAAACATCAAATTTGGGAAACTTGGTTAGGTTCAATACTATTAACAGTTTCAGACATACGCTGAGATTTTCGAACTTTTCATCCGCGGATTAGGGGGACTGCTATATTTACTGTAAATCCAATGATGGCTGGGTTAGTTTGCAAGAACAGCCAAAATACAAATGCTAATCAAGAGGATCGAACAAGAAATTATAAAAGTTCATTAGACAAACATTAGGAATATCAGAAATATAAAAAAAAATTCTTCAAAGTGTGACAATGGCTATTCTTTTAAAACACAAAGATTTCACCATTTTTAAGACATTTTTCGTTAGCAAGCAAAGAAATGAATACATTTAAAAAAGCAACAAAAGTAAAATAAAAACTAGTCCCTAAATACAAAACATTTGCCATGATCCTTCAACCACAATCCTAGTATTTGTTAAGGTAAATGATAATTATTTTATTGCTAACGCACATGTAACAAGAAATCACATCATACGTTCGAATAATTAGGGTTTGATGATAACAATAAACCTTAAATAAAAGCAAGAAAAACGCGTTTAGAATGGTGATAAAAATAAATTTCTATACACCTAGCACAGTTAATTCAGTGCGTTCGTATAATGGCTGTCGGGAAGCGTCTCTACAGTCGGTGTTTCTTGATTTTTGTTGTTTGTTTGTTCTTTGTTTTTTTCATTTTCTTTCTAAGAAACAAAATCAATATGGCAGCGATGTTAGGGGTTCTCCTGCTGTCAACAATTTTGTTAGAAATGCCTTTTTCTGAAGTGATGTGTACGTGACTGTAAAAATCGTGATTGTTCTCACGATCGCAAACGAAGTGGGTTGATGGCGGTGTGGACGAAAGTAGAGACATGAAAAATGGTCTTTTTTGTCATTTGAAATTTAGTTATCATGTTACATAGAATTTGTTTTTATCTTCTGTTGCTTTTGAGATAATGGAAGAGATAAGGGTATTGCTTGAAATAAAAGAGGTAGATACGGCAAAATTCGAAGCTGTGGAGAGACATGAACGTTATGTCACAAAGGGATATAACAGAGAGGAGAGATCATCAGCTATGAAAATTGTGTTGAACATTATTAGATTTAGTATTTTTACAAGTCACTTCCTTTTCATTGCAATTATAGATGAAATAACAAAGTTCCAAGCAAAACTCGAAACGTCTTTACCTTTAATAGCACGTAAAACAACTGTTATATTACTTGAATGGCTAAAGCGAAAAGCTGCTGTTTTCTTCCTGTAGCAAATAGGTTGATATTATTGTGAAATTATATTTTTACTAAATTAAGCATTAAACAACATCATTATTATTTTGATGAAAACTACATAAAAGTCCATCTTAGTCAAAAATTAATAACAAAGCATATAAATATATAAATTCAACAAATTAGATGCTTCAGGCAATAATAATGCTTACGGCCATATCACGTTGAATACACCAGTTCTCGCTCGATCACCGAAGTTAAGCAACGTTGAGCCTCGTCAGTACTTAGATGGGAAACCGCTTGGGAATGCCAGGTGCTGTAAGCGTTTAGTGACGGATGTGCGTTGTGGTGCAGTGAATATCGGTTTGGAAAGAAATCGGTGAGCCGAGTTCGAATTCCAATTGAATATCCTGCATTCACTTAAGCACTGGTACCCTTGGGAACGGTATTAATCCGCCCCTTCCCTCCAGTTATGGGTTAAATAACAAGGGTAAGAATTGGGGACCCTGCCCTTAAAAACAAATTTCACTGAATCTTGATACTCGAAAAAGAAAAAAAGTATTACTAGACACAAAACTTATGTAAAAACAACAATAAATTGTAGAAAAAAAAAAAAAGGTATTACCAGCAATAAATAAATAAAAATTTAGTTGGCAATAAATGACCCGCCGGGGTTGAAATGCCATTAAAAAAAAACAACCAATCATGCAATAATAAAAATTCATAACAATATTACTACTAATACTACTAGATTAAAAACAAATAAAGTTAAGATGAAAGAAATCCGAGTCAAAAGTTAACACTGCCTGACAATGCTTCATCTAATGATAAAAATTCAAGCGATATTACTGCTAATACTACTAGATGAAAAACTATGAAAATTTTTATAGAAAAGCACAAGGAAGCAAATTTATGACGGTGCGAAAGTGACAGAAGTCGAGTCGTCAGGACCTAATAATATTACTGATTCTGATTTTATCAAGAATCTCTAAATGCATAGATAAGTAAATATCTAGTATACGCCCAACTTCATTATTCTTAATATTACTTTAGTGGCTATAAATATTTGAGTTGCTGTACCTAGTTTGGGATTTATTTTCTTAAACAGGGAAATTATATATTTTTTACACATGTAATAAATATCTACGTATGAGATGATGGGAAAATACATAAAACACACCCTACCAATATAAAACCCGTAAAAAAGAAACAGCCACATACTTAAAAAAACAACTTTAGAATTAAGGCACCTGGGAAACAATTCAACACAGAATCGCCACGATAGCCTCGAAGAATCCGTCGAAAGTGTTTGTAGATATAAACTGTGTACATATAATTAGCCATTATGCTAATTAGAAATCCTTTTTGCAAATCGCCACGATAACCTCCACAAATCCGTCGAAAGTGTTTGTAGATATAAACTGTGTACAAAGAATTAGCCATTATGCTAATTAGAAATCCTTTTTGCAAATCGCCACGATAACCTCCAAAAATCCGTCGAAAGTGTTTGTAGATATAAACTGTGTACATATAATTAGCCATCATGTCAATTCAGAATCCATTTTGTAAATTTATAAATTCGTCCGTGTATTGAATACAGCTGCCATATCGTGTGCTCCTGTTATTTATCTCGACGTTCTCGACAAAATCCAGAGAAGGATCTGCATTGTAATCGGTCCTGACTTGGCATCTTGACTTCAGTCACTTTCTCACCGACG